>JAECUM010007975.1:0-23874 GCA_016617855.1 Megalonaias nervosa | reverse complement strand
TGGAGCCGAGTGCTGGACTGACCATAGGCTGATCATCTCCAAACTTAACATCAGGATACAGCCTCCTAGATGTCCTCAAGGAAGCAAGACGCTGAAGCGACTGAACGTCTCCAAGCTGAAAAAAGATTCAGTGAAGCAGTCCCTTGCAGACGAACTAGACAACAAGCTGGAAGCCATCACTTTAGGTTCGCATGATGTAGAGTCTGATTGGGCGTCCCTTCGGGATGTTGTCTACTCCACCACCGCCGATGTGGTAGACCCTATCACGCGCAAGCACCAGGACTGGTTCGATGATAACGATGATCGCATTCAAGAACTGCTCGACGAAAAACACCTCACACGCAGAGCGCTGCTAAAGACCCGAACTCCACATCTAAGAAAGCTGCATTCGCCAATATCAGAAGAACAGTGCAGAGAGAGCTCCGACAGATGCAGGACACATGGCTGAGCAAGAAGACGGACGAGATCCAGTCGTATGCAGACCGCAATGACATGAAGAGGTTCTACGAGGCGCTCAAGACAATCTACGGTCCCACTAAATCAGGATCTTCCCCCCTCCTCAGTGGAGATGGGAACACGCTGATCACTGATAGGGAAGAGATTCTCAAGCGCTGGACAGAACACTTCGACAGTGTCCTCAACCGTCCTTCCTCCATCAACGCTGAAGCCATCGCTCGCCTGAACCAGGTCCTAACCAACGCTTCCCTCTCGGATTCGCCAAGTTTCAGAGAAGTAGAGAAGGCAATTAAAAGTCTATCCAGTGGCAAAGCCCCGGGTTCTGACTCCATCGCAGCGGAAGTCTACGCAGCTGGTAGTCCCCGACTGACGTAGAAGCTTACTGACCTCTTCCAGTCTGTGTGGAACCAGGAGAAGATTCCACAGGAGTTCAAAGACGCCTATATTGTCCACCTCTACAAGAGGAAGGGGAACCGTCAAGCATGCGACAACCACCGTGGCATCTCCGTATTATCCATCGCAGGGAAGATACTGGCCAGAATTCTGCTAAATCGACTGACCGTCCACTTGGAGCAAGGCCTGCTACCAGAGAGTCAGTGCGGCTTCAGGCAGGATCGAGGCACCGTGGACATGATCTTCGCAACCAGGCAACTCCAGGAGAAATGCCAAGAGCAGAACGTCAGCCTCTACACCACTTTTGTGGACCTCACAAAGGCTTTTGGCACTGTGAGTCATGAAGGTCTGTGGAGGATCATGGCAAAGTTCGGATGCCCTGAGAAGTTCATCACTATAGTCAGACTGTTCCACGATGGCATGCTCGCCAGAGTACAGGATGATGGAGAGTTCTCCCTGCACTTTCCAGTGACAAACGGTGTCAAGCAGGGCTGTTTTCTTGCCCCGACCCTGTTCAGCATGATGTTCACAGCGATGCTGACCGATGCTTTCCGTGAAGGTGACATTGGCATCGACATCCGGTTCAGGACTGATGGGAACATCTTCAACCTGAGAAGACTGCAGGCTAAGACCAATGTCCAGGAAGACACCATCCGCGACTTCCTCTTTGCTGACGACTGCGCTTTGAATGCTGGTACTCAGTCTGACATGCAAGAGAGTATGGATCGGTTCTCCAAAGCCTGCACAGACTTCGGACTCACAATAAGTACGACGAAGACCGAAATCATGTACCAGCCTGCACCCTCAGTCCTCTACACCGAACCCAGCATTACCGTCGATGGACAGAATCTCGCTGTTGCTGATAAGTTCATCTACCTTGGCAGCACCTTGTCGCGCACAGTCTCCATCGATGAAGAGGTCACTCTCAGGATTGCTCGTGCAAGTGTAGCCTTCGGCAGACTTCACAATACTGTGTGGAACAGAAGCGGAATCAGCCTGCCAACCAAGCTCAAGGTGTACCGCGCAGTAGTAGTGCCCTCCCTCTTGTACGCCTGTGAGACATGGACGGTGTACAGTCGCCATGCAAAACAGCTGAACTCCTTCCACATGCGCCGCCTCAGAAAACTGCTCCACATCAAATGGCAGGACAAGACTCCTGACATAGAAGTCCTCCAGAGAGCAGAGATGACAAGCGTCTATGCCATGCTCAGAAGGTCACAACTCCACTGGGCTGGTCATGTCTGCCGTATGCTTAATGAGCGCCTCCCAAAGAGACTGTTTTATGGGGAACTCGCTGAAGGCAAGCGTTCCCGAGGAGGCCAAAAGAAACGGTTCAAGGACACGCTCAAAGCCTCCTTGAAGTCCTGTGGCATTGATCCAGCCAGCTGGGAGCAGCTTGCCGAAGACCGCGCTGCCTGGCGTCACCAGATCAACTCAGGCGCAGCTGCATTTGAAGAGCACCGGATCAACGAGGCCAAGCTGAAACGTCAGCAGAGGAAGAGCAGAGCCAGCGCCGACCTTCAGTCCATCCAGCCCCCGGCAATTTCCTGTTCTCATTGCCCTAGACTCTTCAGAGCGCAGATTGGCCTCACCAGCCATCTGCGCACTCACAGACCAGCCCAGATCTGAAGTCATGGTCGTCTTCGAGACCGAAGGACGAACATCATCATCACTCTCTCATTGCACCAACATGTCATGAACATATGCAAGCTGCATATCTTGAGCTGAGACGCATCAGCTTCATTCACAAGTATCTTTCAGTTGATGCCACTAAACGACTTGTCTGTTCCTTAGCACTTTCAAGACTGGACTACTATAACTCAATTCTGTCAGGTTCGTCTCAATATCTACTACAAAGAAACTTCAAAAAGTTAAAAACACAGCTTCTCGGATCATCCTTAGAGTACCACGATCAGAGCACGCCTCCCCCATGCTCTGTACCCTATACTGGCTATCCATTCGATCCAGAATTAAACACAAAATTTGTTCTCTGTGCTACGTTTCACTGACGGGCTACAGTCCAACATACCTATCCGACCTCACCCGTGTGTACACACCAGCAAGATACTTACGCTCCTCTTCTGACACTCGTATTCTCATTATTCCCACTATGAAAATTAAATCATATGGACAACGTTCTTTTGCATACCAGGGCCCAGCAACGTGGAACGAATTGCCCACTGAACTTAGGCACAAAGACGCAATGACCTCCTTCAAGAGCGCTCTTAAAACTCACCTGTTTCAACTGCAAGAACAGACTTAAAGACCTAATAATGTTTCCTTACCATAATATTTACAGCATGTTTTCTCTTTTCTAATCTCGTGGTGTTTGTTTTTATTTTTGTAATCATATCATTATATATGTTTTTTAAGTGTTGTCAAATGTTGCAAAGCGCTTAGAGCTTCTAAAGAATAGGCGCTATACAAAGTCCTCATTATTATTATTATTATTATTATTATTATTATTATTATTATTATTATTATTATTATTATATTATAAGCAGTGGTTGATTGGTCAGTTGAGGTGAATTGATACGCCACCGTGATAATTAGCTCTAACGCATGTAAGACTTGCATATATTTTACTTCGTTTAATCAAAATTGAAACAAATAACATATATTATCAGAGTTTTAAGTCAACAATAATAATATCATTAATTTATTAAATATCTCCTTTTTATTAAATTCCTAGGTATTAGTTTGTTCTCTTATAAAACACTAGCAGTAGTAGTAGTAGTAATAATAATAATAATAATAATAATAATAATAATAATAATAATAATAATAATAATAATAATAATTATAATAGTAGTAATAATAATAATAATAATAATAATCATAATCATAATAATAATAATAATAATAATAATAATAATAATTATTATTATTATTATTATTATTATTATTATTATTGTAGTTGTTGTTGTTGTTATTATTATTATTATTATTATTATTATTATTATTATTATTATTATTATTATCATCATTAATATTATTATTATTAATATTATTATTATTATTATTATTATTATTATTATTATTATTATTATTATTATTATTATTATTGTTCCTTCACTTTTGCATGTGTCAGTTCGAGTCTCGAGCACAGCCAGTGTAGGTATATGACAAGGCTTACCAGGATGTTTCTTGGCGGGTTTTTATCTTGGTCTTCCTCAACCAGTCATACGGGCCACCATATACCGCCTATCATGCGCTGAAAATTTCATTTAATTATGATTCAAATTCCTAGAATGGCCAAATGCATCCAAATCTGAATTAAATACATATTAGGGTACAGAAGTTTTTACTCCAAAGCATTATTGTCGACTTACTGATATATAATTTAAAAAATTATATTTACACTCTACTTACACAACATTTTATGGTTCCAAATATAATGTTACAGTGGTTTCATCTTCCATTATTTTAACTGTAACCGTTATAGGGATATGTATTCTACATTGTGCACACAGTTTATCTGTATTAATTGATTCGTATTCTTTCATATTCCTTTGGGAATATCTTCGTTGAACCCCCGTAACTCTAGTCTATTGTTCAGGTAACCAAAACAGTCATACCTAAATGTTATAATTTCCATAATAGCACGGGTGGTTTGTATAAAGAATCTAGTCTCCAACATAATTGCCGTCTAGCAACATTTTGGCTGTTACACCGATAATTTTGCTTTACAGCAGCTAAATGCAAGAACAGTCTTAGCAATTTGGATGGTTTTGGAGGGGCCCCCTGGATTCACAAGCGGGGCCACCTGTGAGCACGGCTTTTGGAAATAAATTTCTACGCAAGTTTTATATGATATTGAACTTATAATTTTCTTCCATCGCTTTAAAATTCCATTCTCTCTCTCTCTCTCTCTCTCTCTCTCTCTCTCTCTCTCTCTCTCTCTCTCTCTCTCTCTCTCTCTCTGTATATATATATATATATATATATATATATTGCTACGTATATGTAATTAAATTGCTTGTGTGTTAGTTTAAAAATTCATTTTCATTTTATTTTTGTTTTATAACATTTTATTGTAATGATTATTTTCACGGAATTCGATATTTTCTTTCAGTAATGTTGTTTATCTAAAACGTAAAAGGTGTTACATTAGCATTATTTTTAGTTCACCTTGGTGCGCGGTAGTGTAAACACTGCGCGAAAACGATTGGCTATTGCCAAGGTCATTTCGGTCTACGTGTAGTCTGAATAACCAATGTTTCATTTTTAAATTTATTTCAGAGTGAGAATCTGGATAGGGCTTTTCTTGCTAATTGACAAATTTCATATTTTCTATTGCGTTCTTCAAGTGTTAAGAGACCACGTGACCTATCACGCGAGAATGGGATGATATTTTAGATGGATTTAATACCCTTTCTGAGCTCTTTTCAGTCAGTTGTATTTTTAAAACCTTGAGGGCTCGAAGATTTCTATTGCTGAAGCCAGATTGTTTTTGAAGTTCATTTGTTTTTGGAATTTAATAGTTTATTCTTTAGGAAACCAAACGAGTGTACTTTTTTAAAAAAATTCTGGGAGAAATAAATTCAGTGGAAATTCATTCTGGAATTATTCGGAAACATAAACTGTGATTCAATTGAGGAATTGTTGCCATTTGTACAACGACCAACTCTGACGTCATCGCCTTCCATATTGGAACGTCGTCGAGATTCGAACCTGGATTCTATTAGGACTATTTAGTGATAGGACTTGTATTTTTCAATCTTAGGATTAAATTTTCGATTATATTTACAAACCGAAAGTCCTTTTTCCAATTTTCACATTGTTTTCTAGAGAAATAAATTATTTTGTTAAAATATACAAAGCTTGTTGATTTCACTCTTTTCTCTTGTTATTATTGTACGAGCCTACACGTAACAGGAGAAAATTGGGGGCTCGTCCGGGTTATATGAATTTTGGTTAAATATTTCAGAAAATTGTTGTTTGAAATTTACATTTCCCTAGTTTTCAAATCCCAAGTACTATTTTACATTTTGTTTGAAATCTGTAGCGGAAACAACAGGCTATCATTCACAATGTCATCAAAAGTGGAAACTTTTCTTTCTAGTCCAACTCAGGAGCAGTTGGATAGTCTGAAAAAAGATGGGTTGCTTGAACCTGCCAGAAAGTACGATCTTTCTGAAGCAAAATCTTCCTTACTGAAACAAGAAATTAAAAATATTTTGATTCAATATTTGGTAGAGAAGAATGTTTTTGATTAAAGTGTTTTGGCTTCGGTCAGTAAGTCGTTATCGGACTCTGACATAAAAGTAATTTAATTAAAAATGAAATACAAGATGGAATTGGAGTTAAGGAAGCTCGAGATTCAGAAAGAGGAAAGGGAGAAAGAAAAACAAATGCAATTTGAAGAGACAAAGAAATAATTGCGGTTGCAATTTGAAGAGAAACAATTGCAGTTGTAATTTGAGAAAGAGAAGAGAGAGACAGGAAAGAGAGAACGATAAACAATTACAATTACAAGAGAAGGAGAGAGAGGCAGGAGAGGGAGAAAGATAAACAATTACAATTTTAACAAGAGGAGAGAGAGACAGGAGAAGGAGAAAGATAAATGCAATTGGAGTTTCAAAAAGAACAAATGCACGTACAGATGCAAACAGAGAAGGAGGAAAAGGAATTTCAAATTAAAATGAAAGACTTTGAGCTGGCAAGTGACAAGCACGATCCCACTTATATACAAATTCAAGCTTTGACATTACAAGAAATATCAGATTAGTGCCCCCTTTTAGAGAAAAAGAAGTAGACAAATATTTCCCTCGTTTTGAAACAGTTGCGGAAAATTTGAAATGGCCAAGGGAGTATTGGACTCAGCTACTAGGATGTGTACTAGCTGGTAAAGCTAGTGACATTTACCATTCAATGTAACTACAACAAAGTTCTGACTATGATCTGGTTAAGGAATGCATTTTAACTGGTTATGCGTTAGTCCCTGAACCTTATCGGCAAAAATTCAGAAACTATAAAAAAGAACCTGGACAAACTTATGTTGAATTTGCAAGAGAAAAACAACAGTTATTTGAGAGATGGTGCTTAGCCCAGGAAGTTGAACATGATTATGAAAATATCAAACAACTTGTGGTACTTGAAGAGTTTAAGAACTGTGTCGCAAATGACATTAAGAATCATGCTGAAGAGCATCACATTGAAACCTTGGAAAATGCTGCTCTTGCTGCTGATAAATACTCCTTAACTCATAAATTTCCTGTTGTAGGCAAATCATTCACTCAGCAGTCTACTGGTAGAAAGGTATTTCAGCCCAATACAACTCCTCCTAAAAGTCAATCTGGCACAACTTCTAAAAATCAAGCTTCTGATAAACTTGATTCAAAATCCTTGTCTATTCCTACGTGTACCTATTGCAAGAAAAAAACCACACGTCATTTCTGATTGCTTTAAATTGAAATATAGGCATCAGAATCAAGATAGACCTACCCCAAATGCTCTTATTTCTAAGAGGTCAAGGTCACGGTCATGTATTGAAAGCAATACATTTGTTGGGTCTAATAAACCCCAGTCTGATTTTATTATGGAGAATTATGAACCATTCATGTCGAAGGGTTCTATATCACTCTTCGGTGATTCGAACAATCCTATCCCTATTAAAATTTTAAGGGATACAGGAGCTTCTTAGAGTCTTTTAGTTTCAGGTACTTTGCCTTTTTCTGAGAAGTCCTGTTCTAACGAGAGTGTTCTCATTCAATGGGTAGAGTGCGGCTTTGTTGATGTTCCTCTCCATTCTGTAAATTTGTCATCAGACCTAGTTTCAGGACCTGTGACAGTCGGTAGAATGTCTAATTTACCCGTTGAGGGCATTCATTTGCTGCTAAGCAACGACCTAGCTGGAGACAAGGTTGTGGTCAATCCACTTATAACTGACAAGCCTTCTTTGGATCAGAAAGTTGATCCTATTGAAAAAGAATACCATGATTTATACCCAGCTTGTGCAGTTACCAGAGCTATGTCAACGAAAGCTCTTGAGAATGATCTTGATAAGGAAAATATTCCTTTAGCTGACACATGTATTGGTCAGGCTTTTGACGAGGTCACTTTCACTTCTAAATTGGATCGATCAAAAGGTATTGATCACAGTGACCCTCTTTTAAATACTCATTCTCTTTTATCTAATCAGGGTGATAAACGACAATCACTTGTCGTCGAACAGGAAAACGATCGTGATATCTCCTGTTTGTTTCAGATGGCCATTAGTGAAACTGAAGCCACTGCAGTACCTGTCTGTTATTTCATTAAAAATGGAATTCTTATGAGATATTGGAGACCTCACGAGGTACCTGCTGGTCAGTGAACTATCAGATTGTAGTTCCAAAATCTTACACACAAGAAATACTTACTTTGGCCCATGAAACTCCTCTGGCTGGTCATTTAGGGATAAGTAAAACTTATCACAAGATCTTGACTCACTTTTATTGGCCAAAAATCAAACGTGACGTTTGTAAATGTTGTAGATCTTGTCATACTTTTCAAATGGTAGGAAAACCCAATCAGACGATACCTAAGGCTCATCTGCAACCTATTCCTGCATTTGACGAACCATTTAGCAGAATAATGGTAGATTGTGTTCGTCCCTTACCTAAGACCAAGTCAGGCAACCAATATTTGTTGACCATTATGTGTGCGTCAACAAGATTCCCAGAGGCAATTGCTTTGACGAATACTAAAACTGAAACCATAGTAAAAGCTTTTATAAAGTTTTCTACTCGATTTGACCATCCCAAATCTGTCACAATCAGGTCAAAGGTCAAATTTCATGTCTGGAATTTTCCAGCTAGTTATGCTTGAATTTGGCACTCAGCAATTCAAATCAAAAGTGAAACTATGGTTTCTTGAGAGAACATTTGAATTTTGTAATAGAGTTCATTTTCTCCTGCTCATTCTTCAAAATTTTCTTCAAATTAGATTTTACTGCCCTTACAAAGTAAAGAAGAAATGAATGAATTAAATTATAATTATAGTACTCTGGTCTAAATAAATTAATGGAGTGCTAGTAAATTGAAAGAGATAGCCAAGTAAATTATGCAATTAATTTAGTTGTACCTGTCCCACAAACTGAGGATTTAAGTGAAGAAATTCAATTGGACTCTGTTGATCTTGGAGCAACAAATCTTCGGAATTCGGAAATTATGAAAAATCTGGACCAGAAACTTTTACATTTGCAACAACAAGAAAGGAATAAACCGAAACAGTTAGTATTCGAATATGAGCACTTGTTTCCAGATATTGATACAAGGACAAACAAAATTTTTCATGACGTTGAAATTGTAGATTCAAAACTTGTGAAATAACACCCATACATAATGAACCCTCTCAAACAGTAATACTTGAAAAAAGAAGTTCAGTATTTGCTGGAGAACGATTTCATAGAGCCCAGTAAAAGTGATTGGAGTTCACCATGTATGCTTGTTCCGAAACCGGATAAAACTTTCCGTATGTGCACTGATTATAGGAAGGTGAACCGTGTGACAAAAACAGATTCATATCCATTACCAAGAATCGATGATTGTATTGATAAAATTGGAAATGCCAAGTACGTCACTAAATTTGACCTTCTGAAAGGATTTTGGCAAATTCCACTAACGGAAAGAGCGAACGAAATTTCGGCATTTGTGACTCCATATGGACTCTATCAATATAGAGTAATGCCGTTTTTGTGATGATGGGTTCCCCAGTACTTTTCAACGCTTGATGAATATGATTACCTCTTGTCTAGATAATTGTGATGCTTACATCGATGATGTCATCATCTACAATGACACCTGGAAAAGACATATAGGCACGATTAGGAAATTCTTTGAAAGACTCACTGATGCAAATTTGACAATCAGTTTATCTAAAAGTGAGTTCTACCGTGCTTGTGTAACTTTTCTAGGACATATTGTGGGACATGGTCAACTTAAACCTATCGATGCTAAGGTTAAAGCTATCACTGATTTCCCTGTGCTTGTCAGTAAAAAGCAACTGATGCGATTTTTGGGTATAGCCGGATACTATCGAAAGTTTTGTTCCACATTTTCTAATATTGCTGAATCTCTGACAAGCTTGTTAAGTAAGAAAAACATGTTTCTTTGGACTGAAAAATGTCAGGAAGATTTGATAGATTAAAAGCCATACTCAAAAGTGCGCCGGTTCTCACAGCTCCAAATTTCAATCAATCTTTTCAAATATCTGTGGATGTAAGTGATGTTGGGGTTACAGCAGTATTGATTCAAGAAGATAGAAATGGTGTTGATCACCCAGTGTGCTATTTCTCTAAGAAATTAAATAATAAATTACTCAACAATCGAGAAGGAATGTTTGGCTTTAATATTGGCATTACAGCATTTTGAAGTTTACATTGGCTAAGCTCCTTCTCCGGTTGTTGTGCATAGTGATCACAACCCCCATACTTTCATCGACAAGATGAAAAATAAAAATCAAAGATTGTTAAGGTGGAGTTTGTTTTTGCACGAATATAATCTTAACATCAGGTACATCAAAGAAAAAGACAATTTGATTGCAGATGCACTTTCCCGTGTATAGAAATATTATTTCAAATACACTTTATATAATTTATAAGAATTTTCTTATGTAATTTTATTTACCTCATGTATAATTTACATATGGTAAAAAGAAAGCTTTATTATATAAATCTTTCTTTTTCTTTATGGGTGGAAGTGTTACGTATATGTAATTAAATTGCTTGTGTGTTAGTTTTAATATTCATTTTTATTTTATTTTTGTTTCATTACATTTTATTGTAATGATTATTTTCACGGAATTCGATATTTTTTTTCAGTAATGTTGTTTATCTAAAACGTAAAAGGAATTACATTAGCATCATTTTTAATTCCCCTTGGTGCGCGGTAGTGTAAACACTACGCGAAAACGATCGGCTATTGCCAAGGTCATTTCGGTCAACGTGTAGTCTGAATAAACTATGTTTTAGTTTTTAATTTATTTCAGAGTGAGAATCTGGATAGGGCTTTTCTTGCTAATTGACAAATTTCATATTTTCTATTGCGTTCTTCAAGTGTTAAGAGACCACGTGACCTATCACGCGAGAATGGGATGATATTTTAGATGGTTTTAATACCCTTTCTGAGCACTTTTCAGTCAGTTGTATTTTTAAAACCTTGAGGGCTCGAAGGTCTCTATTGCTGACACCAGATTGTTTTTGAAGTTCATTTGTTTTTGGAATTTAATAGTTTATTCTCTAGAAAACCAAACGAGTGTACTTTTTTAAAAAAATTCTGGGAGAAATAAATTCAGTGGAAATTTATTCTGGAATTATTCGGAAACATAAACTGTGATTCAATTGAGGAATTGTTGCCATTTGTACAACGACCAACTCTGACGTCATCGCCTTCCATATTGGAACGTCGTCGAGATTCGAACCTGGATTCTATTAGAACTATTTAGTGATAAGACTTGTATTTTTCAATCTTAGGATTAAATTTTGGATTATATTCACAAACCGAATGTCCTATTTCCAGTTTTCACATTGTTTTCTAGGGAAATAAATTATTTTCTTAAAATATACAAAGCTTGTTGACTTCATTCTTTTCCCTTATTATTATTGTACGAGCCTACATGTAACAATATCAATATATATATATATACATTAGTAACGAGCGGGGCCCGATTGGGCCAAATCGGTCTAATCGGCCTAAAGCCGTCCTTGGCTTAATTTATGCTACTCTAATAAAATATGTTAGATTTAGCCTTGTAATCAATACTTCTAATTCTTAATATCTGTCTGTTTTAAATATGCTCAAACAAAATCTGCTGTAAGGTAAAAAAAAAAATCATAATTCCAACAGCTTTAAATGTAAACAAAATTGTATCGTGCGTATATTGGTCTTGAAATAAATCGTTTGGCTAGAAACGCTTGTTTAACAGCCTACTTTGTAGAAACGTTTAATGAAATTTTCATGTAAAATTACAACATGGCTATATTAAACATTTTCTCTTGTTGGGACTGATGAGTTAGCCTAAACAACTCCTCGTATTGTTATTTGATTTTGGGCATTATGTTTAAATTTACAATACAGTAAACCTAGTGTTAAAGTTAAGTCATTCATCCTCAGAAAACTTGTATCCATTCCAATCATACGATTTATACAACAAAGCATCATCTCAACATCATACAAGAATGTTACCTCATAAAGCACAGGAAAAATTATAATCTGAATATAATATTTCATTCTACCGTGCGTAGAACGGAATTCATTATTTTGTCATGGATGTGTATGTATCCTGGAACAGACAGAACTCAAATTATATAGTGTATCCATAACGCCTATTTTTTATATATAGTGAATATAAGGACATCCATTTTAAAAGGAAGTTTATTTTCAAAAAGAAGTCTATACGTCACATATACCTAAAAAGATTAGCTCATCCAATCCATACTTTACATGTGATTATTACTTTGATAAGTAATCGATTTTAATTAAACAAGTAACTTCCAAATGTCTCTCGTATGCACTATATATATATATAGGGAGAGAGACGGAGATAGAGATTTGTACGTTTTATTCATAATTATAACTGTAATTATTAAAATAAATGAACTGAGCGCAATTAAATGTCGTCGTGGTATCCAAACTTGATGTGCAGTTGGTATAAATACATGAGTAGCTAGTAGCTTTACATCACCATCAAACTGAAAACCCTGCGTGAAACTCTTCTCACATTTATCATCATACTTAGGCACATCTTGCTTTCATATAAGCTCTGTCAATGTCATTTATAGAATTGCCTTTGTTTTATTCATGTCTGGAAATATACGCCTTGCAATTAACACATAAGGCGGTATGTACAGCTTATTGTTATGCATGCCGCGATGTAATGCTTTTGGTCGAGACAATGGAGTTTACTTCTTGATGTTATGCGTGCGCAGAGACTTTGGACTTATTGCCTGATGTTATGCATGTGATCTAGACAATGAACTTACTTGGTAATGTTATGTATGCCACAAAGAGTATGATCATTTTGCCTGGAGTTATACATGCGGTCTAGATAAGTGACTTATTACTTGCTGTTATGTATGCCGCAGAGACTATGACCTTATTGTTTATCGTTAGAATAGAGAAGATGAAAGAAATAATAATATTACTCTGTTAATATGATCGACATAATCGATGGTAGCTTTATTTTCTCTGAAATTCAGCCCCGAAAAGAGAACACATAGAAAATCTGATGATCATTAATTAAACGTGCATAACAAAGATAAAGCTTGTAAAGTTTATGAGTAATACACAACGATTATGTGCATGCATGGCGTTAAAAATTGGGCCTGACATATTAAAGGATTTCGAACTAATTTTGCTTTTTCCTAATACGTTAGACGTTCCGCGTGTAAATTCTTTCAGCGATCAAACCGCAACATTTCCTCACGTTTTCAGGATAGTTCCTCACGATTTCTAAATTGACAATTCAAACTAATGACAGTAAATGGCCAAGGGATGACTGTTTAGGAAGCAGCATGATCTAAATGTGATTGAATTTGATGTTTAATCTACAATCACATTAATATATTGCAATTTATTCATTATCAACTCACAATAAGTTTACACTGATTCAAATTTACAATCTTGAAATAGCAACTTAGAATCAGAGTGTTTGTCCTGCATCTGTCGAATAGGGTAAAATACCTAAATAAAAAGCAATCACGTTTATCACGATATGTTTCGTAGAAAGGGTATGTGCAGTCAGTAACGTCTGATATATTTGTTTTACCTATATTGTTTCCCTGAATCAAAACCTGACTACATAATACACCGTCCTTTTATTTTGTATTTGTTTTTTGTTTTTTTTTTTTTTGTTTTTTTTTTTTTGCTTTTCACACATATGTGGTATCTGTTTCGATCAAGATTGCTTTATGTAGTTCCCTACAAGTTAGAGAGCGGAAAAAGTGCAAGATGTTTTCCTTCAGGCGTTTTAATTGTCAGACGTTTGTCCCGTTCTGTGATGGATTACTACGATACGTCTATGGACATTAACAGGAATGCAAGCTTAAAGGCCATATTGGGCACTTGCTCAATTATTTTGATACCTGTTAAGAGACATATCCTTAAAATAAAAGGCATATAATATCACCTGTGCCTGCTCGTGCTATTGCATTAAGTTACTTGTAGGAGCTATTTATGCCCTTCCTACTGTAGTCAAGTTGTAATAGATATAAGGTAAGTATAATGTCCGCCCACATTAAAGATTAAATACTGCAGACGTATGATTACTTTTTCTAATGCCTCGCCTCATGCAGATTGGTCAATGCTTTGATATTTCCATATGACTCACAGTGTCAATAATTATCTCACGTTTTCAAGGATTATGTTAAAAATAATAACCATAATATACAAAGCACCACTCAGTTTAGAAATACAATGTAAATACACGTATTGAAACAAATCGACGCTATCAGCAATGCATACAATCTGAACAAAATTGAGATATCCGACTTAAGGGGGATTTGATGGACACTGACAAGAGGTCATCCTCTGTTGACATTTATTAATCGCCAAACAAATTAAAGTTTTACATGTAAGAACTTGAGACATGTTTTTTTGTAATAAAGTTTCTAACAATAAAACTCTCTCCTCCTCTCTGTCTCGGTCTCTCTGTCTCTCTCGCTCTCTCCCCCCCCCACACACACACACACTCAGGCGGGCGAAATGCAACACGGTTTACCTGATAAACGGACCAGGAATTCCAAACGTCACCAGAACATATCCATTTATTGGCATTTATCAGATCTACCAGTGATGTGCAGATCTTGATCTGAAACATATAACGATACATAAAACTATGTTGGTTTTTGGTAAATTGACGGAAATGATTTCTAGTTTAACGAATCACATGTTTTCGACTGATTGTCATATACGACCTAATACAACAGAATGGAACAGTTGCTAAAATTTGTATAATTCATGGGTATTGTTTGCAAATATTTGTATATAGTACAAGTAAGCAGACTGCAACATTTAACGTTGTCATCGACGAGGAAAGGAGAGACAGGATTGGATCATAAAAAGGATTAGTCGTTCATTATCTATTCGGTTAGCGAATTTAGTAGCAGTGTATGGTCAAAGAATTCATATAAAATAGCAAACATCAATTAGAGGGCATATGTAAAAATACTATAGAATGAACATGAAGAGAAATCGGGAATTCTGAGAGTAGACGGGCTTGAAATTGTTTTCATATCTAACTCGTATAGGAATATAAAGTGGAAAACGTCACGTACCATTTTTGAACAGTTACTGCATGTAAAATATACTACTCCTTCCCCTATATATCATTAAATTAATCCGATAATAAACGTCAGAAATTAATCTTTGATATATGTTGATCTACAGAGGGGATTATTTTTCGAGTTTAATGCGTTTTTATCCAATAAAATCTGAAGACGAATAGAAATTGTCATTACTAACATAATATTTTCACATCAATTAATATTTTAAACATTGCAATCCTTCCAAGTTTTTATCTACAAAATATATATTAGCAGAAACATTTTGCAAACGCTGTTTCAATTGAGTACAAACGTTTGATAATGCAAGTGTTTCGTACTAACCTGCTCAAGAACAGAATTGTTACCAGACAAGTAGGCATCCATATAAATTGATTTTGGCACTAGAGTATGATAGGTTTCTTCTCTAATGTATTTGAGTTAACCAACAAATATAAAAGCCTAAACTATATCACGTGTCTAAACCTAATTTAGTTCTTGTATATTTTCTGAATATTTATACACTTAGAATGAAATCCAGTACATTATTTATAAATTCAGATTCATTGAGACTATTTCAGTCATGTTGGGTACCAACCTGGAAAAAATATACCCCAAAAGGACCACATGCTTACTATCAGATGGAAGTACTTGAACTAATTATTTTCATATTATAGAAGAGTAAAGTTCCACTAGGCACACTATATGCCACTCACGCCTCACCAGTTACCATAGCAGTGCCGGACAAGATGATTATATAATAAATTATGTTTAGCTCAGTTAAAGCCGTGTCAATTGCATTACTCATGTCATGGAGTTTTCAAAAGATGCCATTAGAGTGGGATATTGACCAGTATGGGTTTTTTTTTAAGGAGCCGAACGTAATTGTCACTCTATGTGGACGTGAAATCTCGATGACTTTTTCTCGAGTGGCTAACTAATTTGAACGCTAATGAACACACTGACATATTAACATAAACCTTTTATTTCTCCTCTAATATGAAAGTAAACATAATAAGGAAACTTTACTTAGTTCACTGCCCATCATTCAGTCAGAGTAATCAAAAAGTAAATGTTTCGCTGTTCCCTATTCCAACCAAATAAGTAAAAGAAATTTGCTCTTTATTTTTATTAGGTTTGAATAAAGAAATGTTGAATATTTCCTTATTCCCTACTTCCTTATTCCCTACTACAATTCAGAAAGAAGAAAGAAAATAGTTTATGATTCGTTATTCAGTAAGAATCAGGAGAATGGAAACGTTTCTTCTGACTTTACCTGCTTTGGAAAGACTATATAGTCCTCTACTCGACCTCAGGTTACAATTAGAGTGTACTAAAACAATTATTACCGACTGGAAAATTTCATTCTGGAAGTCTCCAAACGTTCACAAGATAACACCTTAGCTATAATCAGAAGGTTCCTTACTACAATCATAATATAAAATGTGGTAAACAACAAGTAGAGCCTGCGTTTCATGGGGAATTTCCAATCTTCTGGACTCTGAGAAAACGAATTGTTTACGAAACCAAAATCAAATTTGCAGATCAGGTGGGAAATGAACTTGTTTCTAGATATGGTCAAGTCCAAAATGCAATTATCCATAGCTTATAATGAATAAAGAAAACTAACAAGCAATGCAAATTAAATATCCATAAAAATGTATAAAAGAAAATGGACAAAAGGGTTCTTTCACCTTGTTTGGTTTTGAACCATTTTAAATAAATAGTTTCCTTATTCTTCAATCTTTATTCATAAGAATGACCAAAATTAAACAAATCATCTGATTATCCAGCTCAATATCATTTGGTATATTCATTTTCATTGTTCTAAGACAGTCGTGAAACAAAACTGCAAATGCACGTTCGTTGTTTAATAAAGTGAATTAAATCTGTACAACCAAGATGAGAGACAGGCTCATTATTTCAGACAGGTTTAGGCAGATGCTAATGTAACAGACACAAGGTAACAAAACTAAAGAATAAATGTCACTGTACCAAATAGTCCAACAATGATGTTGTGTACCTTGCCATGCTCATATCAAATGTACTACAAGTACTTAATGTTACTGCTTGACTATGTTTGATAGTTTGATTTATCTATATGTTAAGGAATCTATATTTGTGTTCATTAAAATATTATCAATAAGATATTGTCTGGTCTTGTAGTATTAACAGAGCGTTAATCTACTTTGTAATGAGATATTAAAATACATATGTTTGATAAGATGGACTCCGTTTCTCTTCATGAGGTTGAATATATCTTAAATAATATCTGCACACACACTATACATTTATCTCAGCAACGAGGAGTAGCCTTCACAATATGTCTAGAACAAACTCCAAACAACAATAAGTAGCTTTTAAAATAGGCGTCTGTAAATAACTGATTCTGTAAATTATATGAAAGAGATCAAACGTTACCCTATTCATAGAAGCATAAAAGTTTCAGGATAAACTACTTCACTTAAAGTAAAACAAGCATTGGTCATTTAGCTATTTGAATTCTTGTAACACTCATCAATATATTTTAAAACAATGGAACATTATGGATGAGTGAGTGTCGATTGCAAACCGAAATGAAGTGGCTATCAATATTCGGGGGGGGGGGGAGTTACCATACGAGCTTTAAAGCTTGTCGAAGTCACGAAATGCACACTTGAATGCAGAAATAACAAACAACAAACGGGGGATAATAATAGCTACTTCACAGTCCTTTAGATTATAAATGACATGATGTGACGGCTAGCACATATGACAGCTCTTTGGTGACTATATTATGACACCAACAATGTCCACTATATCAATTCCCACAAGCAAACGTGTTTCTTGTGTCAAAATGTCACAGAATGACTCAGTACGCATTTCAATGCATTACATGTTGGAAAGATAGCTTTAAAAATCTTAATGTCCTTAATTGTAGTCATACAGTATTTCTTATATCTACTTAAAACAAAATGAACACACCGTCTGCGTATTTCCTTCCCCAAACGCTACGAAATTATAGCATATTATTATTATGACATTGATATATAAATGAACCATATTTTACATCATTTACAATGGCGTTACATCATTAACCAAACTGCATTTACATCGCTAGCAATACCGTTATATCCCTAACAGTAATGTTACACCAATAACAATAACGTTACATTCCTAACAGTAATGTTACACCATTGACAATGACGTTATATACCTAACATTAATGCTACGTCCCTAAGAGGAGTTTTGCATCCTACACATCAAGTTTACTAACAGGAATGTTACGTAACTTCCAATGATTTTGCATTCTAGAAATTAAGTTTACATGCCTAATATGCATGTATCTCTAAGAAAACGCTACATTCTTAAACAAGAAGTTTACATCCCTAACAAATGCTGTGCATGCCTAAAAGAGAAATTCTCATCCGTAAAAACATTTTAACATCCCTTAACAAGACATCTATATCTTTAGCAAGAACTTCTCATTCTCAACAGGGTTGTAAGACCACTACCATTACTTTACCATATATAGCATGAATGTTCATCACTAAACAAACACTGTAGAGTCTCTAACAAGCTTTTCATCAAATATGAAATTTACGTTCCAAAACACGAGATTGATATATCTAAATAACAATTAAATATCTCTGACAATGATTTACCTCCCAAAACAAGAAGTTTAGCATCATTAACAAGCATTTACCGTCTATTGCAAGAATTTCATATACCTAACATGAATTATAAATCATTTAATTTTTTGTGTATCTCTAAAATGACATTTTCATCTTAACAATAATGTTGTATCCCTTACACAAGCTTAATATATTTTAAAGGAATTGAAAACCTACAAACTTACACCATAACTAAAGATATATATATATATATATATATATATATATATATATATATATATATATATATATATATATATATATATATATATATGTGTGTGTGTGTGTGTGTGTGTGTGTGTGTGTGTGTGTGTGTGTGTGTGTGTGTGTGACTCATATGGTCACCTATCAGGTATCGGTCTTTCCGGAATTATTACTCATGTATCAATTCTCCAATAGACATCGACATCTACTAATGATGTTTCTGACAGCTCATTTAGCATGTGGGTGTCCAGTAGTTAATATAAAAGAGATAGGGATCTTGACCATACATTCATACCGTTCCGCATGTGAATCGCTGTAGACAATTTTGTGAACGGGTCCTACCTATTTTGGTTATGTATCTTTCAAGTTCATCATTCGTACTATTGCTGTTAATAGGTAAGTCTGCGATATCTCTTTAACAATAGACCGAGAAAATAGGAGTTTTATACCTTATGCAATCACCTTCTGTTTTGCAAGATGTTCGTTTCAACGTTACTGCAAATAATATGTATTTTATAATGAATCTACAAATGTATGCAACATTATAATCATATTTTCTTCAATTACATACTGTTCAGGGCTTCATTGCAGAACTGGGTACCAAGTAACATTTTGTACCGTGGTGCCATGCTATAATGTAATTATATTAGGGAACAATAATTTAAAGTGTTAGGCAGTGTGCTGACACTTTATGTTATACATCCTTGTGGCAATCGCTGGGAACAATATCGAACTTTGATTTATAGTTAAATAACACCTAGGTAAATCCATAGTATATCCATCATATGTTTTGAAAATAATTCTTATGGTAAATAAAAAAACAATATCTCAGCTCGAAAGAAAATCTCAGCCCATAACATCCAGTCGCCATTTTCGTAAATAAATGGTCAGCACCGCTGACATACTGTAAAATGATCTGAGTGTAAAATTTAAAATTAACTTGTAATAAATAATTGTTTCGTAAAAGTACAATATAATAATATTTTCAGCTGTTTAATCATGCAAAATGAAATATGCTATTAATACCATTGTATTGGTAACAAGATCAAATGTGAATTTCTGAACATTCCCTACTGATGGAGGTATCGGTGTGGTGATAAGATACCATAGTTCACACCGCCGAAAAAAGTACCGCTTTAAACCGATTATACCGCACACCTTTAGTTTATTGTCTTTTATTACAATGTCTTATTTTCTTTCCTTAGCGATTTTCACTAATATCAGTAGAGAAATGTGATAAACATTAGTGTTACTTATGCGGTGCCAGCTATACCTGCAGGCGCATAAGAAGATATTTCCAGCAAATAGATTAAATGTTTCATTAAAGAAAACATCTTTTCCCAAGTGACAGAAAATTGTATTTTAAGTAGTAAAGACCATATAAAGTTGTTACTTGCTTCACGGATCATCAATCAAAGTCAGATTGTGTGATTTAAAGCAGTAACGCTGTGGGAAAAAAAAATTTGGTATTACATTTTTACACTTAGCAGATTGGCAGTACAAAATAAACTGCATATGCACCGGAATATGCTATATATTCCATTCTATCGTCGACAAACTCCAAGTAGCCAACTTAAGAGACAGACAGACGTTTGTTCATATACAGGAAAGCAGTAACATATGAATATATGTATAGTTTATATTCAAATGTTAATTACTGTTAACGTTCTGATCAAAAATGAGCTTTGCCTGATTATTCTTTTTCCACTAGATTTAGTTACACTTTTGAAAACCATTATCTTAACTTTATATGTCTAACCATTTTCATGATTTTACAGTGTTCAAAGCATTCTATTCCTAAAGTACGAGAAAATCTGATGATGGCAGTATTCAGTTCACATGTCTCGGAAACGACTGGTGATTAGTGCAAAGCTTACATTTTAATCGGGTATGGTCTCTTGCATAATAGGTATTAATTTACATATTGTGCCATCCATTGCTATCGTAGAAGTATTTATGGATTTATTCCGATGCAGAAATAGTGCGTTAGTTTTGCAAATGAGAAACACTTCTAAAAAATAAGCCATTTACCTTCTAACGAATATCTCATCAAATTGTTATGGAAAATTCGATGTTTTAAAAGTTTTGTTTGCTTCTTATTTACAGCTATTGCAGCATGTGACGGTACGTATCGCCTGTTTCAAAATCTCTTTCCAGAAATTAAAAATTAAACGGTGATTGTATTAAGACTTCTGTTTACAATTCGCGTTCTAATGAAATCTTTAAATGTAGAAAATATGTTTGAATACTTTGATTTGTTATTTGGAAGCAATTACAGAAAACGAATGTGAACAATGTATTTGTAAGATTATATAAAAAGAAAACTTTGCTTTTACACTTGTATATAGCACTTGTTACAGTTAGACAAAGCTGTATTTAAAGCATAAAATCACTTATTACTTTCTTAACAAACATTATTTTAAAACCAAATAATCTTGATCTCTACTTCTCAATTTCAGTCAATTATTATCCGTACTTTGGAAGAACAGGTACTTTTAAATTTCATCTCTCTAGTAATATTTGGATTTAAATTTTCATACCTTACTATTTCGTAATATAAACTTTTAAAAGTGTTTGTACTTGCTGAATAATGATCATGAAATAAATTATATTTGTCGTGAATGCTAATGATCGAAACGGATTTGCATATGTATCAATTATCAAGTCTTTTATTGGGGGGGGGGGTGTTCACAATACGGAAGAAAAAACTCGAATTTAAGTGTACTTCTTGGATAAATTGACAGATCTTCAAACGTCGGAGTAGACAATATTTGATACCTGATATTTCCTCGGCAACTGTGAATACATAAATTGATAGATATTATGTCCAAACAAAATGTGTAAACTGAAACATTTACTGAAATTGATAATAATTTTCAAAATAATGTGTACGTTGTTGCTAAAATAACATGTACGACTTCTTGTGAAATTGTAAATATTTGCGACGTAAACGCTGCATCATTTAACTGAATAAACGGAAAACGTATTCTTTGTACATTGAAAAAGATGAGAATACATGTTTGATTTTTAGTGTTTCAATTCCACATTATAATTTCATAAATTCATTGAAGTTCCTTCTAAATAATATTAACAACGGAAACATACTGAACTATGAAAATAGTAAGACCATATTAAATTGCGCTAAGAGTAAATAATAGTTATCATTTGCTTGACGTTATCCAGTATTCCGCCAATACTATAAATATCATGCAAAATATTTGATGCAGTCAAGACAAACATGAAATTATAAACACAGTTATGCTATATTTTTGGCATTCCAATGTATACCAACAAATATCATTGATTGTGTCATTTCTTCCTTTTTGTAGTTGTAGCAGGCGGGGGACAGATATTGTCAAGGAGACCCATTGTACAACAGACTGCATCAGTAAATAGAAGTAGGTTGTGTTATGTTGATCTTGAATATCATTTTGAAGCTATTACATTTATATGTGTAATATTTACCTTGTCTAACTTGCTCATAGTCCATTTACTTTGTTAATGCATTCATAAAGGTCCATTTCTAAAGTTGTAATGGCTTTGGAGTCATAAACGTAAGGTTGTGGCCTCATTCTTTCTTTTAGCATCAAGATTAATTAGATGAAAAAATGTGTAGTTTGTTTTAAACCTAGGAATGTTATATATCCCCAAAGGGTAATAATGTTTTTTATATGCCGCATCACCTAAGAAAACTGGAGGAAATTTTATTATATCATATCTGTTGCAATCTTCAGCTCCCAAGAAAGTTAAATAAAATTTTAAGGATTTAGCAAACATTCTTTAAAAAATACTTATAATTCATTTCACACATCGTACAGCAACAGAATGTCTAACAGTCTTCATGTGAATGTTAATAAGTATTGACTGCGGATCGTCTGTAAGATCCATAATGTCTGCATCCAGTAAAATGTATCGGAGCACAACATGTATGAATTTATGAATTGCGACATAAACCACAAAATGATCCAAAGCAAAGCAAAGCAGCAAAGGACGATTCGAATAATTTACATTTACACTAAGAAAGCTCAGCATAAGTAGTGACGACAATGTGCAAGGATGTTGCGTATGAAGAAGCAGGGGTTCGCCGCTATTGCATGACAAATATTATCATTTATTAATCGAGCAAAAGAGCATGCAAGAGAAACACACACTTATTTCGCTTTACATTACAACTACGAAACACTGTTTTCATAATTGTCCATGTCATTAAAGAAACTAATGTCAATGTATTATTGACAAGACCTTCAATATTAGCACAAATTAGAGACTTATCTGAGATCTTTCTGCATAGGGAGCTTTCTTTTGTCTTTGTTCCTTGAAGAGTTGCAGCCCCTGTTAAGTTTCAAAACTTGTCTGGACATGGTGCTGACTATTGTTGTATTAGCCTTGTTGATATACCTTTAACATTTATCACTCTTGTTGTATATTGTTTAATTGTTTTGAGACATTTAAAGAAATTTCTGCGTTAAAGAAAATAATGTATTCATAGGACATAATCAATAATAATGCAGTCTACAAAAATAAATTCAATAATCAGTGTATTGTCCACTTATACAGCTAATTATAGAATCATGACAAATTATCGTTTGTGTTAACATTCTATGTGGGGTTTTTGTTCTTTCAGTAGTAGTGTCAGATCCAAACTATGCTGGCTTGGGTGGCATTGTCCCTAGACCTGTGTTGCCGGTTCACAATGTCATGGGATCAGGAGTAGTTATTGGGTCTGATAGCTTTGATTCAAGCGATATATTTTGTACGTATTCATTTTTGTATCAGGTTTTCTTTCTTTTTCTTAAAATATTTGAGTTGTTAATACTTAATATTGCATACACTTGTTTCAGGAATTGTGTGGTCTTTGAAATGAAAGTATCAAAAACATCAAACATCGGCACATAACTGGGAACAATATTATGACATTCTTTGTCA
>JAECUM010007974.1:0-33038 GCA_016617855.1 Megalonaias nervosa | reverse complement strand
ATATATATATATATATATATATATATATATATATATATATATATATATATATATATATATATATGCAGTATGATTTGGGGAGTCACGTGACCCCCCTTGACCCATGCTGCGGGCGCCCATGGCAGCGTTGAAAAATGAAATTGCACGTAGAATCGTTCTGAAACCCACTGATGCGATTAGGAAGAAAACCGTCGATGTCACACGAGGTATTTTGCCGCCGCAACTACCGCGCTGGATTTGGTTGAAAATAATTTGGTTCCTTATCTGTACTTCCTGGGAGAGCTAAAAGCTTAACAATGTCGTGTTAATGACTTTGTATGGTCCTTCGAAATGTGATCAAGGTTCGTAATCATATCCACTGGCGAGGAAGGTTGTAGTTGAATTTATTCCGCTGTAACCTCAGCTGATTTGATAATAAAAAAAAATACAACAGCGTCCTTGCCACAATATAATATTGGCAGCTCAGTCCCTCTCTTGCATCTAACAATATATAAACAAATAGCGAGGGCTTGTTCAGCGACTTGCGTTTCCCCGGACAACGTTTGATCCTCAGGCCTTCACAGTCCCCGTAAACAACAAACGGGACTTTCACCTTCCGCTATACGGTGGTGAATTTCAAAACATTCTTTACGGTTTCACGCATACTCGTTCGTTGCTACATCCCCAGCAGTAAAAGTCGTGATTGTCAAGCAGTTGGTGCGTGACGATTACAAGCGTCAACGAATGCTTTCCCATGGGTACTTACCGTACAGGTAAACCATTCGGGAAAAGTTTTAATCCGCGTAATGTTGGACTCAAAGGGTCCGCGTGCTTCTAGACCATGCTAAAAGAACAGATCAAACCATAAGCGCCTGCATTAATCTTTGTTTTGTGTGGGTAATAGTCGTATCGGCTTACAAAGTTTCCTTAAGAAACAATCTGATAGATTATTTACGATCTGATCTGATCTTCTGTTCTGTTACTGTTTTCTCTGAAACTAATGGGTGTTTTTTTTTTTTTTTTCAAAGAAATTAGTTTGAATACTGCATGGCTACGTTTTTCCTGTGCAACTTTTTCAGGAGTAAGCATTGAAACAAGCAGCATAGACTACGATCTGCAGGCGCATTGTGATATGGCAGATCGGGGTCATTTATTGTTTGCAGTTTGACTCGACTTATAGGCGAGCAAAGACAGTATTCGATTAAGAGTTTCCTTTTAAAACAGACAGACCTATTTCTCTATACAGGTAATACTTTTTTCTGAGGTAAAAATTTCTTGGTGTCATACAGACCAAACGCATCAGAGTAGAATTTTAAATTTCTTGGTGCCATACAGACCAAACGCATTTCTTGGTGTCATACAGTTCTAACGCTTCAGAGTAGAATTTTAAATTTCTTGGTGTCATTCAGACCTAACGCATCAGAGTAGAATTTAAATTTCTTGGTGTTATACAGAGCAAACGCAACAGAGTAGAGTTTTAAGAGGGTTTATATTCTTCAATCTAAAGGTATTCAAGTCAGAGATGTCAAAGAATTTCCATTTAATTGGCACAGCTCGAACCTTACGGTGAAGAAATTTCTAATCGTTTTAACTAAACAGATACTAGTGTAGCTTCAAACTTAGGAAAAAAATGCATGTTGATTTACATACATACATTCTGTTAAGGTTCCCTCTCTTGGTAAAGAGGGATTGTTAATTGATTTGGCGATCATTATCTAGAGGATGACCTTCCTCAATGTTATTGCCTGGTGTGAGTGAATAGATAGATCATCAACAGAGAATTGAGCGAGAATATTGAGAAGAAATAATAAAATACGAGCCCCCTTAAACAAGAAAAAATAGAATACATTTTAATTAATTAATACATAAACTAAAAGTGGCAACTTCAATTCAACAGATTTACATTAATGAAATTTAATAGCAGTGTTCAGTTACGGATTCGTTCATCATAGTAACGAGTGGTGAAAAGAGAACAATGTCCACGCCTGATTGGCATCACCTAGCGCCGCTTTCTCTCTTGACTCCGTGTATTCCACGTCTCCCCACCTCCACGTGTATACTTTTGTTCTTCCTCTGATATTCCTATTCCGAACTCTTTCTTTCTTTCCGGACTTCCCTCTTTGGACTGTCCTCGTCAGTTTCTGGGAGAGCTGTTTCCTTAAATGACAAGATTGCCACTAAATCTCTATATGTATTACCACCTATACGTATATAAAATTCTCTCATTTTCGTTGCTAAGAAGCGTAAATAGCTATCCACACTGCATACATTCTGACATATGGTGACCTTTACGATTAACAGTCCTTACAAATGAGCCCTGTAATATACCCAAGTCTGACCTAATTAGATAGACCCTCGCTCTCGCTTCACAGTAGCGATTGACCACAAATTACCACGTGATTCGTGTATACAAACATTGCTGTATATATTTGCATACGCTACTATATGACTCCTTACATCTAACTAGTCAGTTCCACTCAATAAGTTACATGCTTGATTACTATTGCATAAGATTCACTAAATTCTAGCTCACCGTAATCACTAACCTACAAAATCATTTAAGCATTACAAAATCATATACAAATATGCAATTATCATTAACTCACGATAAACAGTATCGTCCTAACAGACAAAGGAAATCAATTCATATAACCCTAAGAAATACTACTAATTTGAAGTTTTGGATTAATTCATATAACCCTATGAAATCCTACACATCGGAAAATTTGGATTACATGCGACCCGTCAATTCTATCAATGAACTAGTAACTGTAAAATTAAAGAAATAAATTGCATAACAACTCCAGCATATCGACAGATTTCTATGAAATTGAATAAACGATACATAGTATGGATCATAGTCATATCAAAACATTTGCATAAAACAAACAAACAAAATAGAAGATTACATGGAAATTAAAATTGCGTACCTTACTGCTCTTTTCTTTTCACAAATCGTGTGTCCTAGCACTATAGCCTGTCTTTCCTTTCAAGACAGCCAGTTGGTCTCTTTACTTGTTAACGAGGAAAGCACTATACTTTAGGTTTCCATGGAGTCGAATTCGCCTCTCTCAGGAAAATTTCTGACTAAAGAATTTCGACCAAGGTCGTTACTTTTAAATTCACAGTACTTCCAAAGTGTACACCTTAATCTAACTGACCAATCGTAAGCAACTGTTCCTAAATTTTCCCCAAGATAATCATGTCTTTCATCAGATTTTGACAGCCTAGAATCTGAGAAAGCGTTACGACGTCTGGGTCAATTCTCACTGAACCTTAGATGTGGGCCTTTCAGGTTTAACAGATGAGATAGAGAAAAATATCAAAGTGACCTTTCACAAAGACTTTTCTGGCTTGACTATAATAAAATTTTAATGCACAATTTATTCAACTTTCAGGTTCAATACTCATTCAAAATTCGACACATTAAACATACAGTTAAAGAAAAACAAGATAACAGCGTAAAACTTTGCGCCTTTTCGATCGATGTAACGAGTTTCTAAAATTTAAAGAATTAAAAACGTATTTTTTCATATAATTTGTGCGCCTCGTCGCGTTATTCGTTTCTTGAAAGCTATTATATTTATTGTCGTAGAAATTCCCATAATACTTCGTAAATTCGTAGTTTCGTAAATTGGCCCCTGTCAAATTTGCTAACTTATGGTAATAGTGTAACTTTTTCAGCTATTATTGTTTAATACGTAAAGATATGGATATATTTGCGAATATGGAGTTTGGGGCTGGTGGCGTTCTTGATATTGATTTGAGCATGTACACCTCCCATAGTTACTCTGCAGTCTGTGCATAGTGAAATACCAATAGTCTGCTAGGAAGAAGAGCTAGCCACAAATAGTAGTAAAAAGGTATTGATCACAGTGATCCTCTTTTAAATTTTTTTCTTCGAGAGGAGGCGGCTGCAACACACCGGAGAGATCATGTCCAACAGAATGCTTTTAAGTGGATTTCATTCTGTCATTATAGAAATTACTTTTGATTGACAGTAGACTTGTTCGTGCTATAAAGAAGACGCAAAATCTTATCTTATAAACTGTATTAAGAATCTCAACAGTAAATGTAAACAAAAAAATCCCCCCCCCCCCGCCAAGACGGAGTAATAATAACATGAAAAGCGGGAAGGATAGTTTTGTCTATCTTGGTTTATAACATGCTTTTATAGAATTATATGCTTACTCTTTATATTTGATTGCTCATAACATTTATATAAAATGTCGAACAGGTGCCAAAAACCAACCACACCTGGTACATTATGTTTAATAATGTTTTTGTTGCATGTATGACAATCCATGTGCTGCGTCCGTGGAGGCCATGATTCTTAACATTTGGTATAGCCATCTTTATAGACCTCCTCCACCCAAAGATAACGTGTTTTCATAGTTTTTTTCTCATTAAAAGTCCACCTGTATTAACGCAAACGCTCGATGTCTATTTTTGCTGTTACTCAATCACATTGGTTCATGACTCTTTCATGTACATTTTGTTTCTCCACAGACCACAGAGCGAACTTTTGCTGGAATAAAGATACTTTCTACCCTACTTTGAAAAGCATGTCGCACACTATCGCAGAGAGCAACTTTAGTTTGTCATTTTGACGAGGACTAAACCATGTAGCTCTTAGGACAGATAGACAGGTATAAGAGTTTTTGTGTCACATGATATACGTTTTCACTGATATGTATCACAATTTTTTGCTTTACGCATAAACTGCAAAACATAATCTAGATAAGGGTTAGGGGTATCCCTGACAGAAACAAAATTTTTGTTTATTTCTAATTCCATTGTACCCTTTTGATTTACCTAGCCCCCTCCCCCTTTTGTGTTTTCCCGCTGCTTGCACAGTTGATACCGTTGTATCTGAATGGACGTTACTTGCCTGTCTGCGCTTTGATATAGTGACTGATCCAGTCTTTGATTCTTGGAGTCTTTTTTTAGTGCAACTATATACCACCAAAACATAATCAACTCGAGGGTTCAAAATTCAAAGTGCGGATCGTAGTCGTTCTCACTGTCAAAGTGTCATCAACAGATAACGTATGCCCAACCTTAAACCTTGTCTACCTTTACAAGTATAACAGATCCAGGCAAAATCAAAGACGGTAATCTAAACACAATGCACGTATGCACCATTTTGGAAAAAACAAGTCTCGTTATCAAAACTCCCAAATCACTGCTAGTAAATAGTATGACTTTTGACCATACCAAAAGATCTTCCAGAAAACGTAAAAATCCAAACTGTGTAATCTTGGTGTATTTGTGGTGGCAAGAATATCGTTTTACATTGTGAGGCGCTGCAAAGAGCACGCTCCTAAGTTAAAAATCGGTTTCGGGCAGGAATGCAGCTTTAGCAACTTGATTGAGCACTTTTATTGGTTAGGGTTACTGGTCGCGCAGTCTTGTAATATTTGCATCTAATTCTCACAACATTCGTACTCATATCGGATTTACGATGGTCCAGCCGATGGTGTAATGAGAACGCTGGTAACATATCCATGATTGGTAGTGCATCCTTGGTGCTATCTTATGAACAAACTTGCGCCACCATTTGCGAATTCGACTGGGCCAAATATCGCTTCTATGAGTTATTTTATCAACAGTAATTTATTTACCAATTCCATCTATGAAACCTACTAACTAGATGGACTTCAGCTGAAAAAGCAGCATGTCCCATGTTTGTTCAAGTTGTCTTATCTTTCTAACTTCTTGATAGATCGCCCAGATCTTGGCTCGAAGAGAACCAAATGAACAACTTGTCTTGAGCATCCCTAATATATAATTGAGTAAAGAATGGCCATGAACGGAAGAAGTGAACGACGTGAGAAAATATGCAGAAAGGTGCGAACCAGTTTAGAAATTAGCTATCGTAGAATATATACGGGTTTGGAAGTTAATTAATAGTCGATAATGAAAAGTCAAAAATAAGTAAATTCATCTATCTTTTGAAAGCATATTTTGCCATTAAATGAAATAAGATGGATAATTCTTCCTATAAAAATTTATCCCGTCATTCATCGACATGAGATGGAGAAGTGAGTCTATAAGGTATTGTCAAGTGTTTTTCTTAGATTTAGCTGTGCATCAGAGATGCAAAAGAACAGGGTTCAGGTTTGTTAGAGCCTAGCTAACTTTAAGGCATTTTGCCTAGTATGCATTTCTGAGCTGTAACAATTTCGTCGACAAGATTTTAATAATTGATAGTTTATGTGCTAGATTGTTTCGGAATCCTGGTAGCAAAAGTGAAACTTTATTCCTTAGGAGCAAAATGGGTGATGCATGTTTTAAGCGCAAGTAGTTTAAAAAAATGATGTGGGTCATATGGTTTTCTCAACACAGAAACATGCATCAGTGATATTTCTATGCCTTGAAATATAGGTTTAAATATTAGGGTGTTTCCATAGATTAACTATTGTTACGTATATGTAATTAAATTATTTGTGTTAGTTTTAAATTTCTTTTTATTTTATTTTTGTTTCGTTACATTTTATTGTAATGATAAAGGTTTCATTGGATTTGATATTTTTTCGGAAAATTCAGTTTTCTGTTTTGACCTGATTAGAACGCAAAAGTATTGCTTTATAATTATTTTTAGCTGACCTTCGTTCAGAGATTGGTAAACACAGAGTGAAAATGATTGGTCATTACCAAGGTCACGTCCAGCCCACGTGTTGGCTCTGTTGTAAACAGTTTTTTTAATAAAAAAAAATTCATTTCCAGTGTGGGAATATTTGATTCTTAGTTAAAGCTATAGTAGTCTAAGTGCCAATTGACATGTTACTTTACTGCGTTGTTCGAATTAAGTGACCACGTAGCACCGTCACGTGATCTTATCACGTGGTCCATTCTGCGTCTCGCTTAAGGGTTAAAACTTAATTCATAGTGTTTTTCAGTCAGTCGTGTTCTGCTCCTTTAGAGCTGAAGGTGATTTTTGTTAATGTTGATGCCAGTTGATTTAAAATTCTTCTATTTTTTGTATTTAATAATTTATTCACTCTAGAAAACATACAAGTGCTCTTCTTCATCAAAATTCTTGGACAAACATTTAGTAGAAATTTATTCTGGAATTCTAAACTGGAACATTATAAATTGTGATTCAACGAGGAACTGTTGATATCAGTACAACGACATCATCTGACGTCATCGTCCTCCATCTTGGAACTTCGTCGGGATTCGAACTGCGATTCATTTAGAACTTTTTAGTGATAGGACTTATAATTTTCAATTCCAGGATAAATTTTTGGATTATATTCACAAACTGTAAGTCCTTTTTCATATTTTTACCTTGTTTTCTAGGGAAATAAATTATTTTGTTAAATTTACATAGCTTGTTGACTTCACTCTTTCCTTTGTTACTTTGTACGAGCCTTAGTCACGTAACAAAGAAAATTGGGGGCTTGTCCTTGGGATATATGAATTTTGGCTAAAATATTTCAGAAATTTTTTCTTTTTTGTTTTTTTAAATTTAAATTTCCCTAGTTTTTAAATCCCAAGTACTATTTCACATTTTGTTTAAAATCTTTAGTGAAAACAACAGGCTTTTTGACAATGTCATCAGAGTTGGAAACTTTTCTTTCTAATCCTCAGGAGGAGTTGGATAGTTTGAAACAAGATGATTTGCTTGAACTTGCCAGAAAATACGATCTTTCTGAAGCATATGCTTCTTTAACGAAGCAAGAAATTAAAAACATTTTGATTCAGTATTTGGTTGAAAAGAATGTTTTGGATAAAATTGTTTTGGACTCGGTCAGTAAGTCTGTATCAGACTCTGACATAAAAGTAAAGGAATTCAAAATGAAATACAAGATGGAATTAGAGATAAGGAAGCTGGAACTTCAGAAGGATAAAGAAGGGAAACAAATGCAAATGCAGCTGCAGTTGGAAAAAGAAAAAAAACAAATGCATTTACAGAAAGAAGAGAAACAACTGCAGTTGCAATTTGAAAAAGAGGAGAGAGAGAGAGAGAGAGAGAGAGAGAGAGAGAGAGAGAGAGAGAAATAAAAACGAATGCAGTTATAATTTGAGAAAGAGGAGAGAGAGAGACAGGAAAGAAAGATAAACAAATGCAATTGCAGTTACAGAAAGAACAAATACACTTACAGATGCAAAAAGAGAAGGATGAAAGGGAATGTCAAATTAGAATGAAAGAAATGGAGCTGGCAAGTGAAAGGCACGTTTTCACTTCACATACAAATTCAAGTTTTGATATTACAAAGAATATTAGGTTAGTGCCCCCTTTCAGAGAAGGAGAAGTAGACAAATATTTTCCTCGTTTTGAAAAGGTCGCTGAAAATTTGAAATGGCCAAGGGAGCATTGGACTCAATTACTACAGTGTGTATTTATTGGTAAAGCTAGCGATATTTACCATTCACTGTCAGTTCAACAAAGTGCTGACTATGATGTGGTTAAGGAATGCCTCTTAAAGGGTTACGAGTTAGTCCCTGAGGTTTATCGGCAAATATTCAGAAACTATAAATAAGAAGCTGGGCAGACCTATGTTAAATTTGCAGGAGAAAAAGAGCAGTTATTTGATAGATGGTGCTTAGCCAAGAAAGTTGAACAAGATTATGAAAATCTCAAACAACTTGTATTACTTGAAGAGTTCAAGAACTGTGTTCCTAGTGACATTAAGATTCATCTTGAAGAGCATAAGGTCGAAACCTTGGAAAATGCTGCTCTTGCTGCTGATAAGTATTTCTTAACTCATAAATTTCTTGTTGTAGGCCAGTCTTCCACTCAGCAGTCTGCTGGTAGAAAAGTATTTCAGCCTAATACGACTCCTTCTAAAACTCAGTCTGGCCCAACTTTTAAAAATGAAGTTACTGATAAGCTAGATGCAAAATCCTTGTCTCTTTCTACGTGTACCTACTGCAAGAAGAACGGACACGTTATTTCTGATTGCTTCAAATGGAAATATAAGCATCAGAATCAGGACAGACCTATCCCTAATACTCTTATTTCTAAGAGGTCAAGGTCACGGTCATGTATTGAAAGCAATACATTTGTTGGGTCGGATAAACCCGAGTCTGATTTTATTATGGAGAATTATGAACCATTCATGTCGAAGGGTTCTATATCACTCTTGGGTGATTTGGCCAATCATATCCCTATTAAAATTTTAAGGGATACAGGAGCTTCGCAGAGTCATGTATTATCAGGTACTTTGCCTTTTTCTGAGAAGTCTTGTTCTAATGAGAGTGTTCTAATTCAGGGAGTAGAGTGAGGCTTTGTTAATGTTCGTCTCCATTGTGTAAATTTGTCATCAGACTTAGTTTCAGGACCTGTGACAGTCGGGATAGTGTTTTCTCTACTCGTTAAGGGCATTCATTTATTACAAGGCAACGACCTAGCTGGAGACAAGGTTGTGGTCAATCCACTTGTAACTGACTACCTTGTTTGGATCAGAAAGATGATCGCATTGAAAAAGAATTCTCTGATTTATACCCAGCTTGTGCAGTTACTAGAGCTATGGCAAAGAAAGCTTTTGAGAATGATTTTGATAAGGAAAGTATTCCTTTAGCTGACACATGTATTGGTCAGGCTTTTAATGAGGTCACTTTCTCTCCTTGTTTGGATCAATCAAAAGGTATTGATCACAGTGATCCTCTTTTAACTATTCATTCGCTTTTTTCTAATCAGGGTGATAAACGACAGTCACTTGTCGTCGAACAGGAAAAAGATTCTGATATCTCCTGTTTGTTTCAAAGGGCCATTAGTGAAACTGAAGCCACTGATGTACCTGTCTGTTATTTCATTAAAAATGGAATTCTTATGAGAAAATAACGACCTCCCGAGGTACCTGCTGGTGATGAATGGTCAGTGAACTGTCAAGTTGTAGTTCCAAAATCTTACAGACAGGAAATACTTAGTCTGGCCCATGAAACTCCTCTGGCTGGTCATTTAGGAATTAATAAGACTTATCACAAGATCTTGACTCACTTCTATTGGCCAAAAATCAAGAGTGATGTTTGTAAATTCCGTAGATCTTGTCATACTTGTCAAATGGTAGGAAAACCCAATCAGAAGATACCTAAGGCTCATCTGCAACCTATTCCTGCATTTGACGAACCATTTAGTAGAATAATGGTAGACTGTGTTGGTCCCTTGCCTAAGTCCAAGTCAGGCAAGAGATACCTGTTGACCATAACGTGTGCGTCAACAAGGTTCCCAGAGGCAATTTCATTGAGGAATATTGAAACCAAAATTATAGTAAAAGCTTTGATAAAGTTTTTTTCTTCTCAATTTGGCCTTCCCAAATCTATCCAATCTGGTCAAGGGTCAAATTTTGTGTCTGGAATTTTCCAGCTAATTATGCTTGAATTTGGCATCCAGCAATTCAGGTCCAAATTGAAATTATGGTTTCACAGAATTTTAATGAAGAGAACGTTTGAGTCCTGTAATAGAGTTCTGCCTCTCTTGCTCATTCTTCAAAATTCTCTTTAAATTAGGTATTACGGCCCTTACAAGGTTAAGAAGAAAATGAATGAGTTAAATTATAATTATAGAACTCTGATCTAAATAAATTAATGGAGTACCAGTATGTTGAGAGAGATAGCCAGGTAAATCAATCAATTAATATAGTTGTATCTGTCCCACCAACTGAGGATTCAAGTGAAGGAATTCAATCGGACTCTTCTGATTTTGGAGCAAGACATCTTCGGAACTCGGAAATTTTGAAACATCTAGACCAGAAACTTTTGCATTTGCAACAAGAAGAAAGGAATGAAGTTAAACAGTTATTATTCGAATATGAGCACTTGTTTCCAGATATTCCTACGAGGACAAACAAAACCGGATAAAACTTTCCGTATGTGCACTCATTATAGGAAGGTGAAAGTGTGACAAACACTGATTCATTTCCATTACCAAGAATCGATGACTGCATTGATAAAATTGGAAATGCCAAGTATGTCACCAAATTTGGCCTTCTAAAAGGATTTTGGCAAATTCCACTAAAGGAAAGGAAACGAATTTTCGGCATTCGTGACTACAGATGGACTTTATCAATATAAAGTAATGCCGTTCGGGATGAAGGGTTCCCCAAGTACTTTTCAACGTTTGATGAATATGATTACCTCTGGTCTAGATAATTGTGATGCTTACATTGATGATGTCATCATCTACAACGACACCTGGAAAGAACATCTAGCCACGATTCGGAAATTCTTTGACAGACTCACTGATGCAAATTTGACAATCAATTTATCTAAAAGTGAGTTTTGCCATGCTTGTGTAACATTTCTAGGACATACTGTGGGACATGGACAAGTTAAACCTATAGATGCTAAGGTCAAGGCTATCTCTGAATTTCCTGTGCCTGTCAGTAAAAAGCAACTGTTGCGATTTTGGGGTACGGCTGGGTACTATCGGAAATTTTGTTCCAATGTTTCTAATATTGCTGAACCCCTGACAAATTTATTGAGCAAGAAAACCAAGTTTTATTGGATTGAAAAATGTCAGGAGGCTTTTGATAAGTTAATGGCCATACGTAAGAGTGCACCAGTTCTTACAGCTCCAAATTTCAGTCAATAAGTTAAACTGTCTGTTGATACATGTGATGTTGGGGTTGGAGCAATATTGATTCAAGAAGATAGCAATGATGTTGATCATCCAGTGTGCTATTTTTCCAAGAAATTAAATAAGCACCAAGGAATTACTCAACAATCGAGAAGGGATGTTTGGCTTTAATATTGGCATTACAGCATTTTGAAGTTTACTTTAGTTTAGCTCCTTCTCCGGTTGTGGTGTTTAGTGATCACATCCCCCTTAACTTTTTCATCGACAAGATGAAAAAATAAAAATCAAAGATTATTAAGGTGTAGTTTGTTTTTAAAAGAATATAATCTTGACATCAGACACATCAAGGGAAAAGACAATTTGATTGCAGATGAACTTACCCTTGTATAGAAATTATTTCATGTATACTTTGTATAATTCATAAGAGGTCTTCTTATGTACATTTTACCTCATGTATAATTAACATATGGTAAAAAGAAAGCTTTGTTACATAAATCTTTCTTTCTCTTTATGGGTGGTAGTGTTACGTATATGTAATTAAACTATTTGTGTTAGTTTTAAACTTCTTTTTATTTTAATTTTGTTTCATTACATTTTATTGTAATGATAAATGTTTCACTGGATTTGATTTTTTTTTGGAAAATTCAGTTTTCTGTTTTGACTTGATGTGAATGCAAAAGTATTACTTTATTATTATTTTTAGCTGAACTTGGTTCAAAGAGTGGTACACACAGAGTGAAAATGATTGGTCATTACCAAAGTCATGTTCAACCCACATGCTGGCTCTGTTGTAAACAGTATTTTTTAAAAACAAAATCATTCCCAGTGTGGGAATATTTGTTAAAGGTATAGTAGTCTACGTGCTAATCGACATGTTACTTTACTGCGTTGTTCGAATTAAGTGACCACGTAGCCCCGTCGCGTGATCCTATCACGTGGTCCATTCTGCGTCTCGCTTAAGGGTTGAAACTTAATTCTCAGTGTTTTTAAGTCGGTCGTATTTTGCACCTTTAGAGCTGAAGGAGTAGTATAGGTAGTTGAGGTTCCTCTCTCAGGAAACCCCCTACCGCTCCAAAACGTTATACGTTAACATTTTGTCAGCAGCCTTTTTTAGCTCAAAATGATGACTTTCATATTTCTGACAAAATTTGTTTTGGGGGTAGGGGATTTCCTGAGATAGGAACAACTCAACTACCTATACTACTATTACAGTCCCTTATACTTATCAGCAAAATAATGTTATTATTTTTATAGTTTTAGACAGAATTTCATATTAAACAAATGAAATATTATATATAATGTCATACGCAGTCCGACATGTTGGATTTGATCTGACAAACAGATTTTGTAAGAGATTTAATTCCATCAAATCAGCCTCAGGTTATACTGGTATAGAAAATAAAATAATAAGCGATTGTATTAAAAAAGTTGGATATCATATATCGCCAAAATATGGGTCAGTATGGTTATTCGCGGCTGAAAAATGATGTGAGAATAGCGGGTTGGGCAGATGATGTTATGACATTTATTGATAATATGGTTGATATTTTATTTGATAATGATATTTCTAAAGCTATATAAAATTAAACATCTACTGTTGTAACCCATATTTTATTATAATCTTTTTCATATCTGCTAACTCTCATTGGCAGAAGATCTGTTAACATACTGTCAATGATACGAAACTCTCGTATTAAATCGTCCATATCATATTTTATACCCCGCAAATAAGATCGTATCTGATCAAGTAATTTTTTATAGGTGATATTTGTTGTTTTGCAAGCATTTTTTTTAGTCGCAAGTCGAGGTTCAATTTTTTTACACACTGCTGCAAGAGAAACACCAACACCAGATATTATTAACAAAAACGGATTTAATGATGCGCCACTTGAAATTATACCAGAGCTAGTCATTAACAACGGTAAATATGATATCACTCGAAGTATTTTGGTATAGTATTTGTAACATTTTTTTACGCACCAAAGATTTGATGATAGTATTCATAATATTGCATTAAGGCGTCCACATCTTGTTTTGGAATGTTTTCTGAAATATGATTAAAATCGACTATATTTGTTTTCATTATATAATATTTGTTTACATATTTTATACAATAATGTCAGTCCCTGGGTTTGATTTATTATAATTAACTTAATTGTGGTGTTTCAGCTACGAATTCCAAACACCACCAGTAAGACACTTCAGTTATTTTTTTTATCAGCTACCAGCATAAACGTTTCTTCAGTATCTTTATTTAACACTACTGATACAGTTCCAGAAAAAACATCGCTTGAATGACGCCACAGATATGTGGTAAATATACTAAATTTTTCACTGCTAAATATGGACAACCTATATACACCAGTGACTTCCGCGGTATGTTTGATAGTGTTATTTTGCTGTGTCTATATTGCTGATCCTGATGCTACTGTGTATACCACATTGGTGATCTGCTTGTGAAGAATTTTAGTAAGTAACTCTGTTACTAGATTTGTTTTTTCAATGATATTAGGTATTCCATTAATAATGTCGTTTAGTTTTGTGTTAATGTCAGCAAGTCTAATATCAACGGTTGGTGGAGTTCCAAAAAATTCATTAATAGATCTGTTTATATTTTTACGAAAATTCAGGAACGTTTGTACGTGATTGGAAAAATCAGTTTTAAATGCGTTAATTTCATCATTAACTGTTTTTATTGCCGTTACTTGATTACTAGCGATCTTAATATCGCTCTTGTCGACGTATTTCTTTGTTACTGCATCAAAATCTGTTTCTGGTGTTCTAAGATTATTAATACCATTATTGTTCATGTTGAGGAATGCGCGCATTATACCACTATTAACTAACACATACTTAGATTCTTGATCGTCGACGTATTTTTTTGTTGCTGCGTCTGATTCTACAGTTGGGTCTCCAAGGTATGTAATTTTTTTTTCCCGACATGATAATATTGCCTGTAACTGTCCCACCTATTTTATCAAGTTTGTTATCATCAACATACTTTAACTGCAAATAACTTACCGCTTGAGTTTGATTTAAGTTTGCTGGCGGATACCCGGTCTCCAAATTTATAATTTTTTTTCCTGACATATCTAAGTTACCGCTTAAAGTTCCACCAGATTTATCTAGTTTATTATTGTCGACTAATTTAAGTTGTGCATAACTAACGGCTTGTGTATTAACAACATTTATTGGTGGATAATCTGTTTCTAACTCTAATACTCGTTGATTTGACATAAACAAGTTTCCCGTCATTGTGTCGCCGGATTTTTTTAGATAGCCTGATAAATCAACCTTGCCGTCTGTTGTACTTTCAGCTGTTGAATCTCCTACTAATGTTCCAAATTTTGAATAAAAACTCATTATTTATTTATCGTTTTACAAAATTATAGAGCATAAAATTATATAATAGTAATAGCAAAATCGTCTATATTAAATTTTGATACAGAACGTTTGGTGAAACATAAATAACAATGAACTTCCAGATTGTCATTATCTTATCCTTGGGAGAACCGGACCGGGAAAAACAAACTTACTTATGAATTTGCTTCTAGGAGATAATTTTAACTACGATCGCGTTTATATTTATACGATTAATCCTCAACAGGATAAGTACGAGCTACTTAACAATTTTAATGACAAACTTCGCGATGATCTTGAAGCTGGCGAAGATTTTTTTATTATCAAACAACCAGAAGAACTTATTCCAGTTAATCAACTTGATTCGTCCGAACACAAGATAGTTGTTTTTGATGATATTCTGCTAAACAATGAGGAAATGAATAAAATCAGATCGTATTTTTCACTGTCGCGAAATAAAAAATGTAATTATATTTATCTCGCCCAGGGTTTTTATAACGTTGATAGATTTATTAGGCGAAATACTGGTTGTTTTATATTATTTCCAGGACTTGACAATGTCGATGTTAGAAATATCGCGAACGAGCAATGTGGTGATGTAACAAAAGATAAATTTATTGAACTATATCATCAAGCAACGGCAAATAAATATGACTTTTTTTTGTTTGATAAATTAACAAATGATACGAGTAAAATGTTTCGATGTTGTATTGAAAAATATCTACAGTAATTTTCATACAAAATAGTATATAATTAATGGAAAGACAAGCAAAGTACAGAAAACATATAGAAGATCTAAAAAAAACTTGCGCGATCTCAGGCAAAATTTAAACAGCTAGTACAGCAAGCACGACGTGGCCAAGTGGTTGCAGCAGAAACAACAGCAACCGCTCTCAAACCAATTACTGAAGCTTTACTTGGAAAACAACCTGAAACAGGTCAACTATCAGAAGAAGAACTTAAGCGACTACAGGAAAAAGGTTTACTTGGACTAGTTAAAGAACAACAAGAAGCAGCTGCTGGAAGAATTACTGAGAGATCTGATGCGGAGAGAAAAAGATTAGCTGAGGCACTTGTAGCAAATATTGCTGATCCGGTTGCAAGACAAGCTGCACTAGATCGGTTGATAAATAATCCACTAGAATTTGAACAAAGACTGGCAGGTTTAACCACACGGGAGATTAAAAATATTTTAACAAATGTATCAGAAAGATTAGAAGATATTGAAAAGGAACAAGAAAAAATTGGCCAGTTAACGGTAAAGTTTATGGAAGTTGAAGATTTAAAACAATGGTATATAAAACAAGCAAATAATGAGATAACAAATGATGAATATAATGAATTTTTAACGAAAGAAAATATAAAAGATCTTGATAATATAAGTAAATGGAGTGATGAAGAATTTAAAACATTAATTGATAAATTAACTGTAATAATGAATGACGTTGTTACTGCTAGAAATGAGTTGAAAACAGCTACAAAAAATAAAAATATGCTTCCACTTTACGATAAAATGAGATATGGTGTTATTGCTTCAATGTTTGTAGAAACAGCAAAAGCCAGTAGAACAAAACCTTTTGGTAAGGGGTGGAATTTTAAAAGAAAATTTGAATTATTAGATAAAAATCGTGTAAAACAATATAGAGCAGAAAAAAAAGGAACTGGAGTTAGAATATTTTCATCAGTTACTGAAATGATTGGCAGATTAATGCTATTGATATCGTCGAAAGAAGCTGGAAATGTTGGTACTGAAATTGATAATGAAATTATTGACATACTTGATAATTTGAGATCGGAAAATTTATTAACATCTGACGAATACGAAACTTTACACCGCGACTTAATCGCGGCGATTTAATTTTATAAAAATATAATAATAAATGTCAGCAACATTATTACTAGACTCTAGCCAATCTGATAAAGATAGCGCAAATTTTTCTGTAACATATGTTCCGCCAATAGAATTAGATCGCGAAAAACAATATGAAATTGGATTAATCTCCTGCACTTGTTGGAATGCTATAGCTAACGTAAAAACTGGAGTAAACGATGAATTTTCATTTGGTGTTCCTATACGTACTCCACCATTTGTCGCGTGGAAAACAATTAAAATTCCACAAGGAGCCTATAATAATGCTGATCTAAATAAAATAATAAAAGAACTTATAACAAAAAATAAAGGTATAGCTGATAATTTTGAGCTTACACCAAATTATAATACGTTACGCGCAAGAATGAAATTAAAAGATATAACAGTTAGTATTGTATCGCAAACAAGTATCGCGCCATTGATAGGATTTTATAATTATATATATCCTGCTCTTGATCGTGATAATCCCGAAACGTATGAAGGTGAAAAGCCAGTAAATATAACTGAAGTAAACACAATACTGATAAATTGCTCCATCGCATCTGGTTGTTATTCAGCTAAAGGCAGCAAAGGTCAAACAATATACAGATTTTCACCAGAAGTTCCACCAGGATCTCTTATGCAAATTAGTCCACGTCATATCATTTATTATCCGCTAAATGTTGAAAATCAAATAACAGAAGTAAATATGCAGTTGACAGATCAGTCTGGAAGACAGTTAGATTTTAATAATGAAATTGTTACTTATTATTTACACCTACGCGTTGCGTTGGCGCGTTAGAAAATAAAACAGAGAAACTCTAACAAATTCACTGATTTTAATAAATAAAAAAATAATATTAGTGTTTTATCACGCTCAGGCAAACTTTAGAATTAAATAAAATGTTTTTTTTTATCTAACATTTTTATAAAAAATGTCAACAACGTTATTACTGGACTCTAGCCATAAAAATGATAGCGCAAATTTTTCAGTGAAGTATATTCCACCAATAAAACTAGATAATGAAAAACAATATGAAATTGGACTTATTTCTTGCACTTGTTGGAATTCTATAGCTAATGTGAAAACTGGAGTAAATGATGAATTTACAATTGTTAATACTGATCCACATTCTCAAACACATCATAAATGGATATCAATTAAAATTCCACAAGGAGCCTACAACATAACTGATTTAAATAAAATAGTAAAAGAATTAATAACAAAAAATGGTATAAACGCTGATAGTTTTGAGCTTATACCAAATTATAATACATTACGCGCTAGAATGATATTAAAAAATATAATATTTAGTCTTAAATCGCCAAGAAGTATTGCATCATTAATAGGATTTAATCATATAGATTATCTTTCTCTTAGTGATCCTATAACTTTTGATGGTATATATCCGGTAAATATAACTGATGTAAACACAATACTGATAAATTGCTCTATTGCATCTGGTTCTTACTCAGCTGAAGGCAGCAAAGGACAAACGATATAGAGTTTTTCACCAGATGTTCCACCTGGTTATCTTATACAAATTATTCCTCGTAAAGTTATTTATTATCCGAGAAACGTTGAAAATCAAATAACAGAAGTAAATATGCAGATGACAAATCAGTCTGGAAGACAGTTAGATTTTAATAATGAAATTGTTACTTATTATTTACACCTACACGTTGCGTAGGCGCGTTGCATAGGCGCGAGCAATAGTAAACATATTTTCTGAAAGATTTGACAACAAAATTATACAACCTCAGATATAATGAAACAGAAAAAAGTTTATAGAAGAAAAATAGTAAGAGGAATTTTGGGAAATATGTTTGCTAAAATTATGAAAAATATTGCAGAAGTAGCTCATAAAGTTGCACTAATTACACTTGACGCATCAAAAGCTTTTGCAACTGGAGCTGCATCTGCTGCTGGAACTGCTGTGGGGCAAAAAATAGCTGATAAAATAAAAGGCACACCGCAAAGCGGATTACCGCAACGTGGTATACCGACAATCAAACAAGCTATTTCAGAAATAGCACCAACAAAAGAAACTCAACGCGCAATGATAACAACAACAAAAAAACTTTTATCGCCACGAGGAGAGCAAATTATACAAAAATTAATATCTAAAGTAACAGCGCCGCAATAACTTCGCTATCATTGATGACAAAATTTTGTATAACCTAAATAAATAAAAAAGTGTCTGTAAAAAATTATCTTGATTTAGCAGAAATTTATGACACAGACGACACAGTAACAGAATTTGAGTATGTTGAATATCTTGATGAAAATTCCAACGAGCCTAATAAGGCTGGCCAAAGAACATTTAATATTCGAGACGAGGACGTATTTCTACTGCCTCATAAAGCAATGTTGGAAGTTCGTGGTCAGATTATGACAGCACCTGCCGCACCTGCCGCACCTGTCGCAATTGCAGTTGGAAGAGAAGTAGCTCTTATAAATGACGGTTGGTGTTTATTTAAAAGTGCTAAATATCAGCTGGCCAATCAAACTGTCGAAGATATTTCAAATCACTTACAAGTTGCAAGTACAATCTTAAATATTATTTCATTTTCCGACGGTCACTCCAGATCAACTGCAACTAATATGATGTGGTTTAAAGATACTGGAACTGGTGGTGCAGGTATTATTACATCAACTGAATTTATTTCAGAAGGAGTAGCTATTATAGCTGCTGGAGCTAATGCCGCTGCAAATGCTGTAATTGTAAGAGATCTTCTTATTATTAATGCTGCTATGCTAGGTATAGCCGCACCAGCTGCAAACGCTGATGCATACGCTACAAGAGTCTCACTTATTGCAGCTTGTAATAATCTTAGTGTAACACCACCAGGTGCGGCTGATGACGGTACTGCAATGTTTACTCGTGTTAATAACATAATTGCTCATAACAGAAGAAATATACGTTACAATGAGGGTTATGTTAGGAGAAAGGCACTTGCAGCAGGATTACGTCAAATTACAATGATGCTGCCGTTAAGTACAATATTTGGCTTTTGCAGGGACTATAATAAAGTATTTCGTGGAGTTAAGCATACGCTTATTTTAGATCGATCAGATCAAAACGACTGCCTGTTTAGATCTGGTGGAAATAATGCACAATTTGTCATAAACAAACTTGCACTATGGATGCCAAGAATAACTCCGTCTATCTCTAAAATGGCGGAATTAAATACTATGCTGGAAAAACACACAAACAGAATTTATTTTCAGCAACATAGAATATATCAAACAGCAGTTCCGAATACCACCGACTACACGTGGCGAGTTACAACAACACCAAGTGAACAACAACCACGGCAATTATTTGTTGTATTTCATCAACAAGCTCGACGTAACAACCAAGAACAAAATAATGCGATATTTGATAATGCTGATGTTAGACGAATATAGAGGAATTCGTACATTTTATCCGATATTTTATTTTGATGTTAGTAAGCATAGCGAGCGAGCTATAGACAGCACAGCTGATATTGAAATTACTTGGACACTAGGAGCACTTCCAGTAGCGCAGTTAAACGTGTATGCGTTAGTAATAAGCGATAGATTTGTTGCAATTGACTCTGTCGGAGGTAGAATGACAGTCCAAGTTTAATCTGTAATCGTTATATAAAATGACAAAATATATTGTAAAAGAAATACATTTGACTGATGGTCAAGTTAAAAAATTAGCAGCTGCTGTTGCAAAACGGAGGCAGGTTTCATTAAAGATCAACCCAATAGACTCCGTCTCTCACGCCCAAGCAGGTGCTTTAACAAAATTGTTGTTAACCAAAAAACAAGTAAATAAATACGATCGCAAAAAACCTTTTGTTTTAAATTTAAGTGCTGCACAAATAACTGCAATGGCCCACCGCATTGCGGTGGATGGCGGTTTCTTCGGTCCGGCATTATCTGTGATAGCCAGTACATTACTACCTAAAATTTTGCCGGTGTTAGGTACATTAGGATTAGCAGCAGCGTCTGGAGCAGTATCTGGCGCAACGGAAAAGGCAGTGAAAGGTAGTGGTATTGTCCGCGGCAGTGGTATAAAGAAAATTTTTGTATAAATGTTCGATGGTAACAATTTTTTAGTTTAATGTTTTGTATGAGTAATCGATGGCAACAATTTTATCTGACTGATAAATATAATGCCAAAATTAAAAACAGCAACGAAAAGAAAGACAACGACGAAAAAAAAAGACACGACAGCGAAAAGGTGGATTTCTTCCAATAGCCCCGTTACTAGCGGGATTGGCAGGAAGTCTATTGCCAGGCCTGTTAGGACGAGGACGAGGATTAATGTTGCCAGGAACAAGGCTGCGTTAAGTAATTTTGAGATACTTGACAAACTAAAAAATGTAAAACATTTCAGTGGAGTTTACTCCAAAGATGAACTTATGGTGATTCCAGCGCAAGCGACACCATCGTGTGTTATAAATATACAGGATTTCAATGACGGATCTGGCACGCATTGGGTAGCTGTTTTTGATAACAATTATTTTGACTCGTTCGGAATTCCACCGAGCGATGCAGTAAAAAAATATATGAGTAAAAAGAAAATAATAAATTATTCGTCTAATCAAATTCAACCAGTTGGAACTTCCGCTTGTGGATATTATTGCGTAATGTTCATCAAACAGATGACAAAAAATCCAGATTTTTTAAAGTTTATTTTGCAATTTGATAAAAGACCTTCTCACGCTAATGATGAGATTGCATTTAATTTTTGTAAAGCTACCTAAAGCTTGCAATTAATTTTATCTAAACTCACTGATATACAATGTCAACATATTGTCTTAAATGTAAAACTAAAACAGAAAATAAAGACGAAAAAACAGAAAAAACAAAAAATAATAGAATAATGCTGAAAAGTATTTGTGCAATCTGCGGAAGAAAAAAAAAGTATGTTTTTGCCAAAAACAAGCGGAGCGGGTTACCCTCCTGACGTTGTAAGGGATATTATTTTAGTAGACGACTAAATAAATAATGACATGCGGCTGCGATTGCGATAGAGATTTATGTCTCGAGCAAAATAAAATTGTTACATATTGCAAGAAATGCAAAAACAGAGAAATAATTGGAACAGGTATAGATATACATAAATTAATTGGCAAACTGCCGAGACCAAAAGGCCGTTGGACGTTGCCAGGCCACAAATATACAGGTCCATGGAATCCTCTTGATGAACAACTTGACGAAAACGAATAGCAATGCGTCATGATATTTGCTATAGAGATATTGATCTTCCTGGCAGCAATCAAAATAAACACAGCTGCGATAAAGTAATGTTAGACAAACTTCGTGAAATGAAACCAATAAATATGCAAGAACGTATTGACCGAAGGCTGGTCCAGGGTTTTATTGGAGCAAAATATAAATTAGGACTCGGAAAAGAATTATATGATGATCTTGCTGTAGAGCTACACAGACCTAAAAAGAAAATGTTTCCGCGACGTAAAGTTGTCGCAAATGCCGTTGATGACATCTGGGCGATAGATTTAGTTGATATGTCAAATCTAGCTCACTTTAACGTTGGTGCCGATGGCGCTCCAAAAAGATATCTTTTTAATGGTGTAGATGTTTTTAGCAAATACGCGTTTAGTATACCAGTTTCGGATAAAACAGGGACCTCGATGACTGATGCGCTAAAACAAATTATTGTTAACACAGAAAGAAATCCAAACAGAATCTGGACTGATCATGGAGCGGAGTTTTTTAATAAAAAATTCGAGCAGTTTTTGGAACAAAATAGCATTAAAAAATATGTTACAGGAAACGAGGGAAAAAGCGTCATCGTCGAGCGATTTAATCGCACACTAAACGAAAAAATCCATAAGTATTTGACAGCTAAAAACACGAATAAATATATTGACCATTTACATAAAATTGTTACCGTGTATAATAACACGAAACACAGATCCCTTTCGCTAGGCAAAAGGAAAATGTCGCCAATTGACGCGATTTCAAATCCAATACTAGCAAACGAAAACATGTACCGACGACACAAATTTAAAGTTGGCGATAAAGTTAGAATTTCGCTGACAAAAAAAACATTTGAAAAAGGTTATACTCATAACTGGAGCGAAGAAGTATTTGTTGTTGATAAAGTACTTTTAACAATACCAGTTACATACTCGCTGAAAGATTTATTAGGTGAGCCTATAACTGGCAGTTTTTATGAGCAAGAACTTCAGAAAACAGAACAAGATGTATTTGTTATTGAAAAAGTTATTAAAAAGCGTGGCAACAAAAGTTTAGTCAAATGGCGTGGATATAGCGATAAATTTAATAGTTGGGTACCAACTAAGTTGATTTCATCGACTGCGATTTCATCGACAGAATAATATTATTATAAATTTCCTCATATTTTATTAGTACTGACTTACATTTTACTGGTTTGCATAATGAAATTAAATGTGATTTTCTCGCATCATCAACTGACATTAAATTAAATATTTTAACAAAATAAAATCGTATTTTATATTTCTTTGTTGTCCAGGTATTTTTACGTTTAAAAAAGGCTTTATAAGTTGCCAAAATATTTGATGCTCTGCGATAGTAAAATTAAATTTTATTATTTTTTTAGCAATATGGTACTTAACATCATATCGCCCAGTTGTTGGTCTGCTTAATTTTCTTTTACTAACAACAACATCATCTTCTTCATCGTCATAGTTATACAAAATATCTTTTTCAGTATAATCAGCAAATCTATCACTAATAATATTTTCTGATGTAACATTAGAAACTGAAACAAAATCTCCTGAATATAGCTCAGCCAGTCTCTCAATCAAGCTCATTATTATAATAATCTTTTATCTAATTAATAAATAATAAGATGTTTGAAGAAATAAAATATCATCAGCGAGTTAATATATTAAATCACAAAGAATTATCTGAGGCAATTCGAGCTTGTTTATTGGGACATAATTTTTATTTTGTTGATGTTATGATAACATTAGGCGAATCTGACAAATTTTTATTAACAGCAGCGGACAAAATGAAACTTGATACAAATAAAATGATGACGTTACGATTTAATCGCGACGATGTCATGGAATTTAGTCATAACTGTCTTTCTCGGAATGATCTGGAAAATATTATTAATTATCATATCTAAAACTAAATCTGTTAAATGTCATTATTGACGTTGCTGATTTTGTGATATTATCAGCTACAAATTTTACTGCTTGTGGATTAATTTCATGATATTTTGCAGCAGCTGTTATCGACTAAAATTTTATCTCTTCTCCAGTTTCGAGATTTGTTGAAATTACTTGTCTAGCACTCCTAGCACCACCAGTATCTCCTCTTTTACTATTTTCTTGATATGTAACCAAATCTAAATTTTCTAGACGATTATCTGTTTTAATTTTGTTAATATGGTCGATAACTAAACCAGCTGGAATAACTCCATGAAAAGTTTCGTAAATAAAACGATGCGATAGATAACCAACAAAGTCTGTTTTTGTTCCACGTACCATTACAATAAGATATCCACTGTTCTGCAAATTTCCAATAACCTTTTTTGTTTTTATACGTCTAATAATTCCTTGGTCATTTGTCTTATATAGATCAAACACTGGATGGGGTTGAAATTCATTTTCTAATCCTAAATTGTCAATATTATCATCAGCAACTGTGCCATTTGCTCTGTATACACGTTGTCCTTCTGGAATATCGCCGCAAAACAAAGTATAAATAAAATCTTTTCTAAACATTTCAATTCTTTCTGTATCATCACCTTTTACTGAAATTAACATACCAGCAGGTGTTGGTATGCCAATAGCTTTTTTAGATGCTATGTTGATAACAGAACCAAGCGCATTTGCAGCATATAGGTTGTACCTTGGATGTACATGATAAGTTTCTTGCTCTTCCGCTGTCAGTGGCAGATATCTCAAAATTTCTGTCATTATACTATATGGTTTTTCATATCTCTAATTAGAAAAATTCAATTAAATATAAAATATTACTATGTATATAATGTTAAAATTGCGAGATATTGCTAAAAAGAGCATAATCAAATCAGAAAATATTGCTTCAGTCTTTTCAGGTTATGATAATAGTTACAAACTTGATGACCAAAATATCTTAGCAAATTTTAGCTCTACAAATTTATTTCATCTTTTACAACCTGTCATATCGGGAGTACTTACGGCTCATAAAAGTATCAAACTTATAGTCCAATATCATACGATTTTATCAAAGTTACATGCAGTCGAGGATGTACTTCTTGAAACAAAAAGTTTTGACAGCGAAATTTCGGAACCATATTTAACAGCAAAATCGAGAAAAATATTAACTGGAACAAACATTGCCATGGTCGCCGATGAAATACATCAAGAAATAAACAAACAATTAGAAGAATTTACTTTGTCAGGATCAGGTTGGAAATTTGAAATGATAAAAGAAGTTTTATTTCACACAGCAAAATATAACGTACTTCGCGGCAGCGGCGCTAGCTATGTCGATCTCCCTCAAAAAATTAAAAACAAAAAATGCTGTATAAATGTGAGAAACAATGATGACAAATGTTTTCAGTGGTCTATTCTTTCTGCGATGTTTCCAAAAGAACAAAATGCTGATCGCGTTAACAAGTATTTTCCACACGAGGACGAACTAAATTTTTCAGGAATAACTTTTCCAGTAGCAGAAAATCATATACCAAAGTTTCAAAAACAAAACAATATCTCAGTAAATGTTTTTGGATTAGATGAGAAAGAAAATGTTTACCCTAGATATATCTCAGAAAATGCTACACAGTTGACAATAAATTTATTATTTTATCAGGGACATTACTGTTGGATAAAAAACTTTAACGAATTAGTTGGCAGACAGTACAGTAAAAATAAAAATAAAAAATATTTCTGCTATAGATGTTTGCACGGTTTTTCTAGCGACGGAAGACTGCAGGAGCATCTCAAATACTGCTTTAATGTTCAAAGAATAACTATGCCTAGCAAAAAAGAAAAAATATTAAAATTTAAAAATTATAATCATAAACTAAATATTCCTTTTGTTATTTACGCTGATTTTGAGTGTCTACACGTTCCCGTGCCTGGAGCTGAAAATAATCCAAATAAATCCAGTACTGGAAAAATACAACAGCATATTCCTTGTGGAGTAGCTTATAAAGTAGTTTGTTGCGCCAGTGATAAATTTTCATCTCCGATAACGTTATATAGAGGTGAAAATCCAGCCGTGTGGTTACTAAAAAATTTAATAGACGAGGTTAATAAAATTTCTAACAGATTATTTAAAACAGCTCCAATGAAAATAACGTCTAAACAACAACTCGATTTCGATAAAGCAGTTAATTATCATATTTGTGAAAAGTTACTTGACGATTCCAAGGTGCGAGATCATTGTCATTTGACCGGCCTATATCGTGGAGCAGCTCATAACAGTTGCAATTTAAAATTTCATGCTCCAGATTTTATTCCCGTAGTTTTACATAACTTTCGCGGTTATGACAGTCATATCATTGTAGAAGCTTTTGGTGATGAAAATATTAAAGCTATAGAAGCTTTTGGTGATGAAAATATTAAAGCTAAACTAAAACTAAATAACGTAATAAAATGTATTCCAAATAATTTTGAAAAGTATATGCCAGTGACTCTCGGCAAATTACGCTTTATTGACAGCCTGCAATTTATGGCGGCATCATTAGATGAGCTTGTCCACAGTGCTACAAGCGCTGGTAGCAATTTCGCTAACCTAAAAAGTTGTTTCGGTGAAAATTATATCGATTTGACAAAAAAAAAGGTATCTTTCCGTACGAGTACCTCGACGACTGGAGCAGATTTGATGAAACTTCTCTGCCTGACAAAGATAAATTTTACTCGCAACTCAAAAACGAAAATATCACAGATGACGAATATAAATATGCACAAGATATCTGGAATAAATTTGGTTGTAAAACATTTGGTGATTATCACGATCTATATTTGAAAACAGATGTATTATTGCTAGCAGATGTTTTCGAAAGTTTTCGTCAGGTTAGTCATGCAAATTATGGATTAGACCCCTGCTGGTATTATTCCGCTCCAGGGCTGTCTTGGGACGCTCTACTAAAAACGAGTAAAATAGAATTAGATCTCTTAACAGATGTTGATATGTTTAACTTTATTGAAAAAGGTATCAGAGGCGGAATTAGCGTCATAACAAAGAAATATGCAGCCGCTAATAACAAATATCTGAAAAATTATGATAAAAATCTCCCGTCGAGTTACATTATTTATCTAGATTGTGTGAATTTGTATGGCTGGGCCATGTCAGAGCCAATGCCACACGGTGGATTTCATTGGATAACTCCAGATCAATTTCTTAAAGAAACTGAAAAAGATTTACCTAGAAAAATTAATATAGATTTTTCAGATATCTCATATTTTGTTGAAGTTGACCTAGATTATCCTAGTTTGCTACACGATCTACATAATGATTATCCGTTTTGTGCAGAGTCAATGATAATTAATTATAGTTTATTATCGCCTGAACAACAAGCAACGACGACATAAAAAGTTCGATTGTTAATAAGTTAGTTCCAAATTTGTTAGATAAAAGAAATTATGTTATGCATTACAAAAATTTAAAGCAAGCAGTAGATGCTGGACTAATTCTGAGAAAGGTCCACCGCGTGTTAAAGTTTAATCAGTCGAAGTGGATGGCAAATTATATTGATCTAAATACAAAACGTCGTGCTGTGGCTAAGACCGACTTTGAGAAAAACTTTTTCAAGTTAATGTATAACTCGGTGTTCGGTAAGACGATGGAAAATATTCGAAGGAGGGTTTCTATAGAAATTGTCAATGATATTAGTCGCAGAAATAAATTAGTTAACGATGATGGTTTTGTTAGTATGAAAATATTTAATGAAAATCTTGCTGCAATACAACGACGAAAAACAAATTTAAAGTTAAATAAACCGATTTATGTTGGTGCAGCTGTACTTGATATATCGAAGTGGCTGATGTATAATTTTCACTACAATTTTACCAAAAAGCAATGGCCAGATTCGGAGTTGCTATTTACTGATACGGACTCGCTAGTTTATAATATAAAATGTGAAGATGTCTATGAAGATATTTACAATAATAAAAGTCTGTTCGATTTATCAGATTATCCAGCGTGTAGTGGATTTCAAGATAACTCAAATAAGAAAGTTATTGGGAAAATGAAAGATGAGTTTATGTTTATGCCGGTGAGAGAGTTTGTTGGATTAAGAAGCAAAATGTATGCTGTTATATTAGATGACAATAAACTTACAAAGAAAGCTAAAGGTATTCCTCGAGGATATGTGAAAAAGATGATGAATTTTGACGATTTTAAAGCAGCGCTAAACAATAGCGTCAGTTTTATCAAAACTAATGTCATAAGAACAAATCGTCATAAACTTGAAACAAATACGATTATAAAACGTGGACTAAGTAATTTTGATGATAAAAGATATTGCAGAGATGAAATTAAGACTCTAGCGATTGGACATGATACAATTAATTTTGTCTAAACATTAGAAATAATGTTTGAAAATTTAACATTAGCAGATGGAGTTAATAGCAAAATTAAAAAAATAATGGTCAATAGCCAACAATTATCATTTGAATTTAATGATGAAATATCAGGTATTTGTTTTAGTAAACTTGACAGAATCAAACTATCCCTTATTAGATCAGATGACAGCAAATACTTTAGTCATCTCGAAAGTTTACGAGATGAGCTTGCATTGAAATATAATAATTTACATAATCCAATCAGCATGCAGCAGTACACAAAAATTAGTATAGACTTGGACAGGTCAAAGATTTTTGCAAAAGGTAGTAAGTATCTTCTCAGTAAGATAGTGATGAAAGAATTATTTGAGTGTCGTCGTAAAGTATCTGGTAGAGTTAAATTCTCGTTATATAATCATGATAGCACATATTACTTGATAGCAAGTGTGGAAGTGCTATCTGTTGGTCAAGAAGTATGACCTTTTTAAAAAGAAAGATAATACTGTTCCAGCTTAGTGTAAGTTATCTAACATATCATATGTGATTTAGATTTTACAGTGTAAAAATTTGGTTTATTTTTTTGGCTATAAAACTTATAATCAGTGAGTTTTAGTCTTTTTATCTCAAATTTTTGCTTAATTCACTGCATTTTGATCAAGCATAGGTATTAGTTGATCAAGCGAGACAACTCCGTTAAGCAAGGTATTAGTTGATCAAGCGAGACAACTCCGTTAAGCATAGCTTAGTAACAAGCAGTTGTCTGCTATGTTATGTGAACTTACATAAGACTAATGTTGGTTTTCATTAAAAAGCATTTAACTCCAGAAGAGAACTTGCACAGACAAACAGACAGACACAAAACTCAAAAAACTGTAATTGTGACTATAAATATTCTAACTAACATACAAACAGACAGGCATAAAATTTTAAAAAAAACCTGTAATTATGACTATAAAGCACATGAGATTTAACTTTACACAGCAAGTTATTTTTAGATAGCATGTGCAGCATACGCATAATAAAATTTATTGATTTTTCTCACTATCTCCTAGCAACGGCTGATGAAACACAGACTTCAAACTGACAGAAATGCTGATTTTATACACATTGTATAGACCTCTCCAATGTATTTGGAAATTGAAATATTTTACAATAAATGTTATTTTATTCAGAAATCCACACTATAGTTTAATAATAATTATGATTTTTTTATTCTGTATATTGTAGTAGCCTGTGTAGTATTAGATAACTATATAATAACTTTTTTAACATATATATATAATGAAGTCCGGTGGCCGATTGCTAACGCGCTGGACTCTTGTGCTCAAGGTCCGTGGTTCGAATCTCATGACTGCCATATGGCGACGGGGGGCGATTTTGATGCCGAAAAAAAATTGCTTTTAAGTAGGGGCGTAGCCAGCCCGTCTACTGCTTCAATAGAAAATTTGTACACTCCTCTCACCATATCACGTGGTGGGTGTAATTTTGCACTCCCTGGGTGATTATGATGGGGGTAGTGTGCAAAAATTTCTATTGAACGTAGAGAAGGCCCGTAGTATTGTCCTAAGATAAGTTTATATGTAACTGTGCCGTCCTAGAGTTAAAGTTCTTAGAATTAAGTTTATATGTAACTGTGCCGTCCTAGAGTTAAAGTTCTTAGAATTAAGTTTATATGTAACTGTACCGTCATAGAGTTAATGTTCTTAGAATTAAGTTTATATGTAACTGTGTTTGCCTAGACAGCCCTCCGAATTTCTAATATTTCGTTTCGATTAGGAATTCGCTGGTGGGGGGAGGGTGCCTGTGCGACTGTGCTGTAAATATGCTTGCTGTAAATACACTACTGTAATTAAGATTCTGTGTTTTGTGCTGTCCTTAATTAAGATATAATCATATGTATATAATCATCTTCATATGTATATAATCATCTTCATGTGTATATAATCATAATAATATGTATAGTATGTATATAATCATCTTCATATGTATATAATCATATGTATATAATCATCTTCATATGTATATAATCATCTTGAAACAGTCCTTAGGGACTATTATTTTTATATTTAACAAACATTTATAGCTTTAGAAATATCGTTATCAAATAAAATATCAACCATATTATCAATAAATGTCATCACATCATCTGCCCAACCTGTTATTCTCACATCATTTCAGCCGCGAATAACCAAACCGATCCATATTTTGGTGATATATGATATCCAACTTTTTTAATACAATCGCTTATTATTTTATTTTCTATACCAGTATAACCTGAGGCTGCTCTAATCGAATTAAATCTCTTACAAAATCTGTTTGTCAGATCAAATCCAACATGTCGGATTGAGTATGACATTATATATAATATTTCATTTGTTTAATATGAAATTTTGTCTAAAACTATAAAAATAATAACATTATTTTGCTGATAAGTATAAGAGACTGTAATAGTAGTATAGGTAGTTGAGTTGTTCCTATCTCAGGAAACCCCCTACCCCCAAAACAAATTTTGTCAGAAATATGAAAATCATTTTGAGCTAAAAAGGGCTGGTGACAAAATGTTAACGTATAACGTTTTGGAGGGGTAGGGGGTTTCCTGAGAGAGGAACCTCAACTACCTATACTACTGCCATACAGATAGCTTTATGTAAATTATATACTTGGTTCCCAATTTAAAAGACTTTCTAAATGAGGCGTGAATTGTCTTTTCCAATTAATGTGCACAGGAACTTTGTGAATAGCCTTGGTGCATAAATATAAAATTATAATATAACAATATTGGTTCTACATTCCTTTGTCAACCTATCCAGATATCAGTCATGGCATCAATATATGGCCATACATTGATTTAGCTATAAGATGGACACTGTAGCTCTTTTCTCCAGTAATGATCAAGACGTTCATGTATTTTGATTTATTTTTCTTTAGCTGAACACTGGCAGTTTGTTTTGGGAGAATATATCTTGGGCTGACATTGTCCACCATTTTGCTGAATTTGCAAGTGGATTTAAATTTATGTCATGGCAGGTTAGTGAAAAACCTATGAACAACAATTTTATTTTAATGGTGTTGGATCTCACTTTATTATTTGTTTCCTTTTCTTTTTAAAAGCATTGAATATACCATATTTACCATATATATTGGGACAACTTATTTGTTGGGACAGCTTAAATAAATTTTTAAAATAATGTTTTGGTGAATTGTATGTTTTTTCGAGTTTTAGGTTGTGGGACACCTTTTATATCATTCAAAAATTACATGTCAGAAAATGCACTCAAATTTAAATCTTATTTAAAAAAGTATTAAAGTGTTCTCGAGAGAAAACACTTTAATCCACTGAAGCATATTCTCATCAACCGAACCCTTCTCCTGCACACATACGATCCATGCTTTTGGTGCATGAATATTTTTTAGCTTCCTCATGCCGTTAACAATTGCCATTAGAGACAACTCGTCTCCTGAAGCGGAAACTGCAAAGACTAAAGTAAGACATTTTATCTGCACAATTCATGCAAAATTTCACACTTTTAACCATCTTCTTATCAACAGTCCATCCAGGAATGAGATCAAAGTATATTAGAGTGTCATCCATGTTAATGATCATATTGTTGGCGAAATCATCTTCTCTTCTGGCATTCACAAAATCATCAAATGATATCATTTCTATTTTCTCCCCAAAACCTTGTGGGAAATGCTGGGTTATTGATTGCATGAAGCACTAGATTGTCACTTAAAAACTGTTCCGTTGTTTCAGTTTATTTTCAGAATTCATGTGAATAAGAGTTAAAAGAACCAAAGTTGATTTTTCTATGTTGGACGACTTGATATTTTTTTTTAAAAAAATCGACACTTAAAAGAATCCGAAGGCTTCTTCTGAAGTCGGGCATGCTTTGTTATAAAATAACCATGGTATTTGATATCCTTTCAGTAAGTTCAAACAATGAGTTTATTGCATCTCTGCCAGTTGCATTTATTCACCGCCCTGGCTTCCACTTGATTGGAATCTGTCGTAACTGTTACAAATGGTCATTGATGTTTGCAGTGTAAATAGTATACACAGCAATATAACTTGCTTTAATAATATATTTTGTAAGCCATGCTAGTGAAAGATTGTCATTTGCACTCACAGTGAATGCATTTTCAAATAATTATTTTTATTTGTGAGATACTGTCACATAGTTAACCTGGATATAATACTGTCTTGATTAGTTTACACCTTACACTGTGTCATGCATGAATGGTAGGTAACTCAAGCAATCGGTTTATATTTTCCCCTCTCTCCTTCTCTCCTTCTCTCATTTCCAATTTTTGTTGGATCCAGTTTTCGGTCTGATAACATGTTCATACCTTGGAGTACAACCAAACACGATCCATTTCTCCTTATTCACATCAATGAACAATGTGTCGTGTGTTATCTGACATAAGCAATACATATTGCAGTATGCATTTGCGACATATACGGAGTTCGTGGATAAATTTTTTTCTTTAATAAATTGCTCATGATTATCAAAGAGGAATAGACGATAACAACATAAAGTAGTTTCTTTCATTTTATTATCAAATAAGTGTTTTGTTTATCTAGGATAGTGTAACATGCAGAGGCCGGGGGGGGGGGGCGGGCGCACAAATTCAACTCAAATTTATTTCATTTCTTAAGTCTTGGGACAGATGTCCTAGGTGAAAAGAAGTTTCACCATAAGTTCTGGGACATTTTCCGCCACCGCTTGATGCCCAAAACAATTACGTAATTGAGTCGGAACATAACTGATTGTGAGTTAAATTTATCGAGATCTGACCAGAATATTATGATGTTGCAGTATGGATCATTCG
>JAECUM010007972.1:0-16359 GCA_016617855.1 Megalonaias nervosa | reverse complement strand
ATATATATGCAATGTACAAAAGAAATGATAGAACTATCGTCTTTTCCATTTTATGAGATATTTCTGTCATACAGGACTCACTGTTTCTTCACGATATTCATTTCTTTATCCAGTTGCATGTAAACTCCATGTAACGATTCCATCCTACCAGGCTAAATATAGTCCATAAAACATTACACATATGGCATCAGTGCATAAAATGTTATCCCGAAGCAATTTTTAAATCCAAATGTGAAAATAAAAACCATTAATTTCCAAGTTATACTCCCAATAGTAAATCAAGATCTTAGCAGTGGAAACAAAACAAATAATTTCCAAGAGTCAACGTTAAAACTCCCAATTGAAATCTATTAGAATTGTTACAATTTTACATTATACAGAAATAATATAGCCTAGCAGTGAGAATATTCGTTACAGAAACGGCCTCTTCCTTTGGCTTGTATATTTCATGATAGTATATGGAATTTTTATCCATATCTAACCTTCGACAAAATTAATGAATTGGCCATTTTATAGGCTTTGAGAGCAAACTATATGTCGTCTGCAATATGTGCTTGACGGAGAAAGACAAAAATAGTGCTTTATGATCCGGTGCCAGTAAGCGATCTTTTCAATCCATACCATACTGATGAAGATGTGGTTTCTTAAAACACAATTTCATTCCAACTTCTATGCCTATGCAAACTCTGTCTGGTAATGCCATTAGGCAGTTAATTAATATACTACTGGCATACGTAATTATGCATTGCCCACATATGTTGCAAGAAATGTGCCAGGCAGTTACTGAGCCCTTTGTAGGTAGAGTTTCCAAGTCCAGATGTACAATTAAATCGTTACTTCATAATATGTCAGTTTCTATTTCCTGGCAAGAAGGCAATGTCTCTCCTTTGGCATGAAGTGTCGCAGTTTGTAAGGTATTTTTGGTATTACTATTTCTCGAACACACATTTATTTATTCAAACCAAGTGACATATATGTAACAACCTCCAATTTTAAGTGTTTAGTTTCAGCTCTCTAGTAATGTCCTATATTTCTTTCAAAAGTGTAAATAATTAGGCTTTTATGCAAGCTGCGTGCAACGGCTAGAAAGCAGGAGAAAGGAATAATAGACTTCATAACTTCTACATTCGGTGTGTATGACTATAAATTTGTTAAAATGAATGCTACAATACTTATCAACGTCAAAGGTACAGCAAGACAGGGCATCCGTTTCAATTATATCAGGTGAATGAATTCGAAATAACTAAATATTTATATATTTCTCATAAATACAAATCTGAGATAGTTCGACATTCAATGTCGCTAATATTATTATTATTATTATCATATTTACAAGTTCCAATAGTTTAATAATTAATACGATACCGGTCATCTTAATATGACGACTGGACGTCATCTGCAGGATAAGTTCCTGTTGATTTTTGTTTCCATCTGCTAACTTGTCAGGACAATGTGCAGATACAAGTGATGAAATATAAGAGTTCATTGCGTACTTCCTATTTATATATTTTCTCAAATCAGTTGTTAGTTTCCTTTTTCCTGTTATATTTTGAATATAAATTATAATAATATCTCACGTCCTTGGATTCATTATACAAGTACTCAAGTATTACAAATATGGATACTGGGCCTATAGACTGGGCGTATTCGCTCCATTTATATCTCTGCTTATATAAATCTGTGATTATGTTACTATGCATAAGATATTGCTTTTTCAAAACGACGAGTTTTAGTTCATGCGACGAGCCCACGTAAAATCTCGGGGAGAAAACTAAAAGCTGATTTTTGTTTTGTACTAATGTTTGTGCAATCTGAAAATTTTGAAATGTAATTCTAGCACCTATAAGAGAGATAAAACATGATATCACAACAAATAATTATATCGAACTTCTACAATTGATTCCTACAATTTGACAGTAAATTAATTTTTACTTTTTTTAAAAAAGGTTTTATATATAACCTTACTTTAAAGCAATACTTTATTTCGTAAACTAAAGAAGAGCTTTATTTTGTCGTTTGTTCAAACGAACTTGAGGCGAGTTTGTTTCCGGCAAGATCAAAATAAACAGGACCACTCGGCAGCGATTCCAATTCAGGAAGCCATACTGACAGAAGTTTTCCTGATGGGTGCTTGCTTGAATTCTCTCCATAATGCAGTCCTCTTTCCATCCAGTGAATGGCTAATCCCTGATTGCCTGAAAAAAATATTTCACATAGTATGACACTTATAATACAGTTTAAAAATATATATAGAACTCAGTAATATTTATATAAAACTTGCAGTTTGTGTAAATAAAATATCATAATTATATTGATGGTAGGTTTGGGGTTGGATTTTATTTTACGAAGCTTTGACCATTTTCAGTCATATTGCTAGGACGTCTTCAGTGTGGCAGTTTAGAGTGATGTCTAGCGCTGGGGTACCATCCAGTAGACATTTAGCATTTCCCACCCAGCCAAAATGTCCTGACACCAGAGCGACACGTCCTAACACTAACCTCTTAATGCTTAACGCCAAACGAATAATTTTATATCCATTGTATTATTTTATTTGGATCAAGAAATGTATAAATAACAAGAATCTATCTGTATACTAATTACAAAGATCATTTCTTTTATGACTGGGTATACTGATTACTATCTAGTAACGTGGATGGTACAACTTACCAGGAAAATTTGGAAAGATAGTAAAGAAACCATTTACATATACATGATATGTTGTGCCAAATCGATCACATGCTTTTCTCCCATCCTCTTTTCAAATGCTTTTTATACTAGACTGATGGAATGAAATTTTGAATAAATGGTTGAAATGTTTTATCATTAAGCTTTAAATACACCCAGTTTACAAAATGTATCCAGTTCCTCGCATTCGGTGAAAATCTCCACATATTAAGCGTTGGATATAGAAACACGATGTTGTTTTGTGAAGCCGTAATGTATCTTGTATTTGTTGCAGTAAAACCATGATTTTCACACATTCCATGCAAAGAGTATCCGTTTATATTTGAATGACTGTCATATTTTCTGTGTACTAACTTCAGCCACTTGTAAAAAAATGGAGACACTTCTATGTCATCTTCAAGAATAACTATAATTTCCGACGAAATTATACTCAAGTCCAATTTCCGCATCCATTGCCCATATAATCCGACACGAGAAGGATGAACTAGAACTTGTTTTCTTCCGTGCATGAATCGGAAGGCATTCGCAACTGTATAGGTGGCTTCGCTAAATTTCCCATCAATATCTCTATCAATTCAAACATTAAGTTCAACACTACTATCATTAAAGTATACAGCGCCATTTAGTGACCGTAACAGTCTTTCCAGAGACCTTGAGCGATTACTAACAATAGCTATGATTCCAAGATCAGCCATTTTGTCATAATGCAAGTTATTGATGAGTGTATAATTATCACTGGCAATTATAGGTGTGGTGTTCTTTTCTGTTTCTGGCAGAAATTGTTTGCGGGGTTGATGAAAAACTGTATCCAGAAATGCAACTGAACAGATAATGTACAATAAAGCAGACACGACGATTATTCCGAAAATCAGGTGCACCTTACATGCCTTAATAATCTTCATACTCGTGTGAAATAATTGAGGCTCGAACATTATTTTTGTAATAATTCTGACTGTTTGTCACATGCGGTTTAAAAAGGTGGATTCTATGGTAATTTCTGCAGCTAAGAATAGCAAATGACACTTCATGATTGATTCGATGAATCATATAACTCCAACTGCTTACCAAACAATATTAATTAAAGAAGAATTTAAGTATCAATGATGAGTGAGGCATAGGTACGTGGTTGCATTTAAACGCTTTTGATGATAGTTCCTTGTACCTATTCTACATGTTTTTGATTGTATACTGCATAAATACAGATACCGTGACTTAAATGCTAAGAACACTATTAAAATCAATTTTGTCTTAACACATTGTTTGTGGTGGCTTTATTACAATATAGTGAGAGAATCTCTCCATGCAAAATCTACTCTTATAACACGTATTGCGTCGATCCCTTTTTTGGTAATCATTACATCGAGACTATGCAATTTAAGCATTACAAAATAATAAACTTTCATTAAATGTTAATCGTCTTTGATCGATAAAGATACACCGTCTAATCGCGTTAAGTTTGAAAATGTTATCGTAGAATGAGATTTTATAAGATGGAATTTATTATACAGTCTCATGTATAATTTTGATTGTCACAGAAGCAAAGAATACTCACGCAAGACATACGAGCAGCCTCCATATCTACTAGATGTATTCCGTTTAAGGTAAGCTTGGATGCATTCTCGATTGCCGTAGAGTTTAATACGATTATGAGTACTGCACAGTAACCAATTTAAAATAAGACTGACTAGTTCAAATTTAATGCCTTAAATGATAACATTTGTAACAATGAAATGTCATGCTTGTTTGGAGTATGAGAAATGCATCTTTGTTTACATAATCAATCTACAATATCAAGTGACTTTTTAAAAAATATATTCCAGTGTGTTAAAATCAAAAATTGTTTCGTGATCGTTTTCTTCTCTAGAAACTTTAGCACAATGAAATCTTTCAAGTCCGAACCATTCATATGCAGAAGTCTCCTCAGGATGTAAAATGGGTCGGTGAAGGGGCACTGAACATTTTTTTGCTTGACTACCCTTAAGATTTTTCTCAAGAGACCCAAAGACTTCTACTCCCGAATCGAAGATAAGTTCCAGCCAAAAGTTTAATTTTATACTAGTAAATCCCCATCAATCCAAAATTCACTGAAAACCTGGATTTATATTTTTGTTGCAAAGTTCCTCGTACACCTTTAACCAGAATGTCTATGTTTGTCAATTACTGTAGTAGACGTATTGATGATACAAATGACCCACATTAATGATTCGTTACGAGAGGTTAAAGCAATACAGAATTTACACGCCGACACAGATTTGGTCCAACAATTCGTTAATCCCACAAAGAAAAGAACCAGCTTTAAAGGAAAGTATTAATCGCTAAACGCTTATAGATAATCCACTTAAGAAAGATTATATTTATCTGATTCTTACCTCCATGCTATGCCATTTATTTACATAAATTGTCCATGAAAGATTTTTTGTTTGTTTTAAATTTTTCAACGAAATGCTCAGGCTTTTTAAACCATGCATGTGGATTCGCTTTTATGGCTTTGCCGACGGAGACTGACAAAATCGTTTCCTAAAGTCAGGCTATCTCAGCTCATTGTCAAATGAAAATCATCAAATACATGTACTTAAGTTGCCATGACTGTCATTTCTCTTCACTCGCTTGTGAAGAAGACAGTACGTCCAAAAAAGGTTTGAAGGTCTGAACTATCATAGTTTAAATTAACCTATTCCATTATGTTATTCTATTTATGAGCAGCATATTATTGTCGTCTCAAATCGTTTATGCTGACAGTATATAAGTACGTTCAGATTTAGTAATTTTTAATAAGAAGGGAGATAACTTGAGTGATAATGCTCTTAATTGCCAATACAACTGTACCATTTTCGCAAAGGTCAATTTGAAATATTTACGATTTCTGACAATTTAAGTTTCGAATCTCCTAATGGGAACGTCATATTTCATCAGTTTCCAACTTACCAAAATTATACATTTTTGTCTCTTTGTGACAATAATAGCGTTTCCTTATGCCGTAATTATAGATTATAGTCAAGGTCATTTTGCATATATATTGGACTACCTAAATATACAACCGTTAATGTTCTGAATAAACTTTATTGGTAATCAATATTGAATAATCAAATGCTGGGAGTGTTCAAGTGCCTGTAGAGGCCCGTGTAGTGTTGATGTGCCAAAAGTCTTTAATAGAATCCAAGAATATATCCTTTGTTGGAAATTTCATTATAAAATTTAATCTCTATTTCCAAGAATGTTATCTTTGATGATCACTTTGTATTTCCAGTGAATAAATAATCTGATTAAATAAAATTCCAGCCCAAATGAACTAATGGATATAACAATAATGCCATTCATTATGTTCAGATCTTAACCACTAATGGATAAGTTCTAGATAAAAACAAAATTATATAGTCAGGTCACAATTAACATTTCCTAAAAAATCCTCTTACCAAATGGAACAAAAAACCTTCCCGAATATTCATAATGTTTACTAGATAAAATTTCAGTCATAATTAGAGCGTCAGTCACTAAAGTTATAATATAAATGTGGTAAAAACACAATGCCCTGGACTAAGACAAAGACAATGGTCATAATAGTTATCGATACTCATAGAGAAAATATTAACCTATGTGCTAGTTGTTAACAGAATAAAACAATCAATGATTCAGGTCAAGTAGAAATTAAACTTCCTTTTGGACACTGTCAATTCCAAAATACAATTATCCATTACCAATAAAATATACTGAAATAAACATAATGAGAAACCTAACAAATATTGCAAATTAAATATAACCACAGAATGTATGTATGTACGTATGTATGTATGTATGTATGTATGTATGTATGTATGTATGTATGTATGTATGTATGTATGTATGTATTTCTTTATTTATGTATGTATGCATGTATCTATGTATCTATGTATCTATGTATGTATGTATTAAGTGTTTCCGGCAAAGCAGCACACAAGTTACTTTATATCACCGACAAAATTTTAATTTAAAACTGACTTGCACAACAGTTTAAGAAAAGAAGGTCTTTATAATTAATGTGTAAATAAGTACAGCAAGTAACATTTAGAACATAAAGGTATTAAGTTCTGTGAAATGCAAAAAAGAAAATGGTTCAAGTTACATAAGTAAAATCCTTAAAACTTGATTTACATTTGTTAATAAGACGCATTCCCATAAAAAAAAGTCCAAACCGTTCACGCCAAAATATTTCTCTGCTCACTTCAAAATATTCATATGTCATATGGTTCAGATGGACACACCCGAAAAGAATGATCACCACTGTCAGTGGACGCTAGCAGGGTAAACGCTTCGGCTGAAGTTGATCATTTCGAAAGTGCATGAGTCACGTATGTGCGTCCCATACACTATCGGCACAATAACATCTGATCTGTTTTATTTGTTCTATACTAAGGATGCCAGTCTCCGATAGTGGGTTTGGTATTCTTAGATTTTTTGTGGAGTCTGCATTCAACATATGTTTGCAAAGTATGAAACACATTCTAATTTACACAGTATTAGAAGTCAGTATATGGAAAATTCTATCGGAAAACTAGTGTTGGCAGCTCAGCTCTGCTCTTTCATTATCCTTGATGCAAATGTGGTCTGTCAGCCAATGGTACAAATACGTTTCCCAGATTAGTAGAGAAAATAATCTGTATGTAATATCGGCGATTCTAACGAGATGGTGCCATTGAGTGTTACAATTTCAGCTCCATCCATGTCTTCGTTTTTGGCACCGTCTGTATACAGGAACGTATGGATATTGCAAGAGGATCTAATTTCATTGAAGGTGTCTCTGGAAAAGAAGATGATATGTTAAGGACGTTTTGAATTCGCAGTGGTCAAGTATTATCCTGGGAGGTTTTGATAACTACTTTTAGGAATTTGGAAGTACAAAATTCCGAAATATTTCCAACATTAATTGTTTTGCTGTATCTAAGTCAGGACGAATTCGTATGCAAAAAATGGAATCACGTTTGGTTTCTGAACGTTTAAGGGTTGGTTGTTGAGCTTAAATACTATATCATCTTCAGGGTAAGGTAGATTAGAAAATAGTTTTGCAGCATACTGAAGAGCCTATTTCAATGATCTGGGGTAAAGTGATGGCTCATTTTCCTCACCACAGATGCTATCTGAAGTGACAGTTTTAAGTCCCCGATTGTTGTCGGATCAAGAATTGCTGGTACACGCCATAGTCAAGATTTGCTCTAAATTGTGGCCTGTATAACCGGAGCAGGACGTTCCGATTTGCTGGCAATCATTGTTTTAAAATCCTGTGCGTTATTAACATGTGTCCCTCGAGTATCTAATATGCATAGAAAAGGTTAGCTTAATGTGGAAAATGAAGACAAAAAAGACTTACTCCCTCCAAAACAAGAATATGACAACTGTTAAGGTAAACAGTTTGAGCAGAAATGCAGACTGTTAGATTTTTATTTAGAAAAATATAATCTATTTTCTTTTGCCTACTGCTCATCTGTGGTTCATGTTCAATAGCAGGCATAGTCTCTACTCTGTACTGCTCAATGTGGTATTGAATAGGGTGATTGACATTATTCTCGACACGTGGTAAACCCATCTCCTGGGAACAGTTTCAGAAACGTTGGATCCTACCTTAACTCCAACGTTTCTACTATAAAAAGACGGGGATAAAGTTAAGTAGGAGGCTCCAGAGACCTAGGTTGAATATGTCAATCATCATGCCATATTTAAACGTAGTGTCACAAGCTTTCAAGGTGAATAATGTGGAACTTTATGTAAGTTCTTTATCATTTTATTTTCCAGGATTTGGATTGCATTCGGAATATTCAATTCTTTGCACTTAAGTAGAACGTTTTTAGGATTATTTTAGAAGTAATTAATAATACTGAAATTTCCTCTTAAATTTGTATTTTAAAACTATAATAATGAAATAATTTGTTACGTTTTACAAACTTGTTGGTTTTTCTTTTTCCTGTTACTTTGGTTTGACCACTGAGTAGTACAAATTCTGAGAGATGAGATTTTAAATATTTGAAAAAGGAAATTCAATATGTATTGAAGAATGATGTTATTAAACTAAATGAAACAATAACTGGTGCTGGCCTTGTATTCTTATGCTGAAACCCGGTAATACGTTCCGAATGTACTGATTATAGGACCCTGAAACAGATTCATTTCCAATACCAAGAATCGATGACTGCATTCACAATTTTGAATTTGAAAAATATGTCACCAAGTTTGACCTGGATGGTTCGGTCAGGTAGATTGTTTCACGACATAGGTATCTGAGCTATAAGATTTAGTAACAAGGTCTGTCACGTGGGGTATATTGTGAGATATAGTCCGTATATATTCTTGGAGTTGGATATAAGGAGCTAATTGAGCAATTAATTCATTCCAAATTTAGATTCTTATTTCCTATGTTCTTTTTTAATATCAGTCTGCAGTTGTGGTGAATGTTGTGTTTAGATATTCTTTGAAAGGAGACTTTTGTTTGGATCATTGTTTGGCATTACAAATTACTCATTAGATTAAATTATTATTCTAGAACTATTGTGAATTTATTCAAAGGAGTTCTGGACAATGCTGTTAGCCGGCCATTACATTCGAGGATCTGGTATTCATTCGGGACATTCGATTCTTTGCGCTTGTGTAAAATGTTTAAGGATTATTTTGGATTTTATTCATAATACTGTAAGTTCCTCTTAAATTATTTTATGACTTTCATAATTACATTATTTGTTAAGTGTTACATAACGTATTAGTTTTGCTTGCTTTTGTTACATAGTTTATGACCAGAGAGCCCTAACAGCATGAAGATAATGAGTTTTTTTTCTAAACTGCAAAGAACAGCACGAACAAATCCGTTAATGACTATTGTTGCTTGCAGGCAGCCACAAGGGTTTCCGGAGAAAATATAAATGAAGGAAGATTTGACTTACGCAAACTAATTTGTTAGTGAATAAAAAAACAAACAAAAAAACCCCCCAAAAAACACTTATGTAAATGGTTTAATTGCTGAACTAGATGAAGCTTTCATTTAGGTGTCGACTCCTTTCACGACTAGAAATCAAGAAGAAACTATACTATGACACTAAACTTCACAATAAGTTATATAATTAATAGGTTATGTGAATTCATTTAAATTAGTTAAATGGAAGTTATGTAATATTCAACTAGGCATTAGAATGTGTGAGAATGGGATAAATAAAAGAAGGAAAGACACTAGCAAATGCAAAATGAAAAACACTTTCTTCCACGTAAAAGGGCACACATAGTTGAGAAATTAACAGGTTTGGAAAATATCTTTAGAACCAAAATTATCTAAATAACCCTCAAAGTTACTGAAAACTGTTCAAAGACAAAGCTGTGAAGCTTTCTGAGATTTTACAGGTATGACGGTACCATCTATACATCTAACAAAACCAAATGTACTGAAAGCTGTTACCGCTGGTTCTACAACTGCCTTCTGATAACTTTCTTACAACATTTGCTTTTGTTAAATCACCGGTTACTATGCCGATTTTTCTTAAAACTCTGTAGTAACCTGTCACTTAATGGCAACTTTTCATAAACGTGTCAGTTTATCTTGTTTATATTTATTCCAAAGTTATCTTCTAGTTCTATGAAATAAACAACTATTTGTGGTCTTTGACGTTCGCAACTTAGCAATAAATTATTGTTTTCTTTAGCTGAAATGGGTTTTACGCAAATATGAGCTTGCTAGACAAAATAAAAAAGTGAAATCGAACTCTTTGTGTTTATAAAATAAGATGTCGGATTTTTTGTGCATAAAATACATCATGGTTGGACTGATTAAATAAAACGGTGTGCAGAACAGGCTTTGTTCTTAATATAATGAGATATTTATTTTGTGTATCTTAATTTTTTAAAAGTGTCTTTATCTATTTCAACATTCTGAGGATTTTTCCAGAATAAACCTCTCAAGAGAAGAGTTTCAAAATGAAGTATACCAAATGCCAAATATGCACATAGACACTTATTTAGATTGCCAACAAGTAAAATAAAAAGGACATTTAAATTATGGACTCCATCTACTATATATTATATTTATAGATAGATGAAAAAGAGTAGTAACGGCAGATACAGTGAGAAAGAGAAGAGAGGCAGATGCAGGGTGAGAGAATGCGTGGGAAAGAAAGAAAGAAAGAAAGAAGGAAGGAAAGAAAGAGGGAAAGAAAGAAAGAAAGAAAGAAAGAAAGAAAGAAAGAAAGAAAGAAAGAAAGAAAGAAAGAAAGAAAGAAAAAAGAGCGAGAGAAGAAGGGAAATGAAATTAAAATTATAAGACGTAAAATTGGCAGGCAGAACCCCTCCCCTTACACTCAAACACACAAGTGCAAGCTCTGTTATTGGCAGAACTATTATGTTAGTACCCACTTTTCAGGAACAAAAAGTCCATAAATGCTTTTTTCACTTCAGGAACATTGCTGGAAACGTTTTTGTAATGGTCTGAGATATCTTGCTTCTTTCAAAATGTTGTTGGCGAAACTACAGCCATACGAGCACCTGTTTGTTGCTTTTAGAAGCCTGCGATTCTTATAAAGAAAGAGAGACTAACTGAGGCACCGCTGTTGATGAGTGGTCAGTTAGCTATCAAGTTGTCATTCCGAAGTCATATCGATTTGAAATTCTTAGTCTAGCCTATAAAACTATCCCTAGCCTATGACTTAATAGTCAAAAGACTTATCGGAAGATTGTGAATTATTTTTATTGCCCGAATATTAAACATGATGTTTCTAAATAAAGTACATCCTGTCATCCCTGTCAAATGGTAGGAAAACCCAGTCAGAAGATACCGAAAGCTTATCTGCAAGCTATTCCTGTATTTGACTAACCATTTAGTAGAATGATAGTGCACTGTGTTGGTCCCTTGCCTAAGACCAAGTCAGGCAATCAATTCTTGCCGACCATAATGTGTATCGGAAAGATTTGCAGAGGCTATTTCTTTGAGAAATGTTAAAATTAAAATCATTGTGATAGCTTTGGTAGCGTCTTATGTACACTTATTGGCCTTCCGAAATCTGTCCAGTTGATTGAGAGTAAAATTGTATGTCAAGAATGTTACAGAAAGTTATATATGTATTAGGCATCCACCAGTTTAAATCTTTTGCACATCATATTGAAAGTAAAGATTCTATCACATTGCTTTGATACAGGAAATCATTGGGATGATGGCGTTCATTAACTGTTGTCACCTGTTAGGGAATCAATTCAATAAATCGTATTTCTTTTGGTCTTTTTGAACTGGTTTTGGACATACTGTCCATGGAGTTTTTAAATGATTAAAAGCGAAACTTCTTTCACATAACGATTCAACGATTAATCCTCTAGGCTTTGACCTTGTTTTGAAATAAATTTGTCAAAGGGAAATATCAATAATTAATCTTCATTATACTCAATCAAAAATAAAATTAAGGTGTGACGAAAAAAAATGTTTGTTGATTGTTACCTAAATTGATGGTTTCACGTGTTTCATGTTTAAGACCTAGATTGGTAACATGTGATATATCAAGAAAAGAAAACAAACCGAAATTCAATTTCTCCTAATCAATTGTTTTACACTCAGACGCCCATCACATGAAATACACTTCCATATTTAGTTTTCCGTGTGTTGTCTCTAATTTTAAATATTTAGATTGGTTAAAAAAAACCAATTTAGAAGAAGACAATGAACTAAGTAATTGGTTTAATTTTTCCACACTTTTATCACCATTCAGCACTGAAAAACCTATTTGAGAAACGTCATTCAAAGTAGTGTGTTTTAAAAGTCACAATTCTATATTTATTGCAAGTTAATTAAACACATCCATTAGCTTTCAACACGAGTCTCACTGTTCTCTATTGATCGTATGGATATGGCTGCTTATGATTTTTTTATCTGTCTCCATTTGTTTGGGTAGAATTGTTTAATGGTGCTTTCATACATACAATGCAACTATTTAAACGTTTCATTTTGTATTCATTAGCAAGCCAGTAACAACAGTTCTTTCGAGTCGACTCAGCTTTTACAAAAAGCCTCTGACTGTCAAAGTACCTTAATTTTAGTAAGATTTTTTTAAAGAAGAAAGGCACTAAGCAACGGATGTAACACTTATAAGAACAAGGCCCCTACCAGCATTGCAAACATTTGGATGTTGCCAGGCTTGTTCGTTCCAGTAGCAGCATTAGACCTTTTTATATAAAGGACAGTTGTATTCTTTTCCACCTTATTGAATGACAAGAGAATATTTCTTTCGCTTAAATTATTATTCTTGTTTCTTATTCGTTTTAGGATTTGCTAAGTTGCTAAAGCTATCGCTGTTGTTGTTTACTTTGTACACTGTGGTTTTGTGTCTTGAAAACAACTCCCCAAAGTTTTTCATCTCATTTCCAATGCGCCTTCTTTTGTTTTACTAAAAAGCACTTTCTATTTGCAATATTTTTATAAGTGGGATAAAATGTTTATATTATGATACAGATATACCCATTTTTTGGTACCTTTGGGCAATTTCAGTTCAATCTCCCGTTTGTAATGCATGTGACATATGTTTCTTTGTTCATACATCGTTTGTTGGTTTTAAACAAACGTTTGCATATATATTTCTTTAAGACCATTCCAAAGTGTTTATTTTCTCTTGCACTTTAAAACATACAGAAATCGTTTTCTTTATTCCAAACTGATTCAGTTCTATTGTAGTGGATACCATCTCAAATATTACTTCTTCAATTGCTAAAGCACTTAAAAATGAAAATCTTCAGAGGATAATTCCAGAAACAAAAGCACCAAATTCATTCAATAACAATATCCAACATTCAAACTTAATTTAAATATCTCACTAGGAATACTAACTACATCATTATTCGTTGTAAACCTATTCGATTTTCTAATCTTTTACATTATTAATCATCCTTCAACGCAGTGCTTGGATCATTTAACTAATCAGTTGTCTTTGCATACGTAAGTAATATGAATTTTGAAAAAGTCTACAAAATATATTACTTTCCTCAGTGCAGTTTTCTATTATTCCCAGCGAAACTAGAACAAAAAAATATAAACTGCTTTATATTGCACACATGGAAATCAATCGTTGAAAAAATCAGTTTGACCAGATGCAGTTCGCGTATTTCTGAAGTTATTTCCCCTTACTTTTTTGACAAAAACGACAAATCTGATGTAATGTACAGCTGAATAGGACTTGCATTGTTTTAAGATAGGGTAAAATTGTTTACAAAATGATAACAATGTAATTTACTGAAACAAATAAGGTCAACCCAATCTTACAGCTTTCTTAAGTATCCTAAATTTATATGATCAGGCGATGAAAGTTAGCTGAATTTACCAAAGGCGATGTAGGTGGCCCTGTTGTGCCGAAGAGTGAGTTTAAGATTTTAAACCTCGATTCGGGGGCAGATTTTCCTTCTAGTAACAAGAAAATGTTAACACCGGATATATTTCATTGTGTGGTACCAAACACGATATATGTTAACTTGTGGATTCCTAGTACTAAATAATGTTTCAAAAATTAGCACAGTACATACAGATTCTCCGTTTGATCACTTTATTCCTAAACTTCATAAAGAGCATTACGGAGTTTAACCCATATTACGAGAGGAAACAAACGTTTGAACTGTATGAGCCTAATGAATATTTTTATACAGCCAAAGTTCCTTTAAAACACATGTATCCTTTGATGTAACTTGAGATATTAATATAGTTTATTCTTTATCTCAATTATAACTGTACTTTTCTGTTAAAAATAAACAAATTCATCTAAAATTAAATACGCTGATGACACCATTATGAAATAAGTTCTTTCTTTCATGAGATGAATCTTTCATTTGTTATCTTTTGTCTTGCAAATAGAAGGATTTCTCGAAAATCTCCCTGTAAGATTTTATTTGACTTCATTTGAGCTAAACATTCGTTTAAATACAAATATACGTTTCCATTAAAATTTAACGAAAGATTTTCAATTATATCTACGTTTGAAAACTGATTTACGTCTTAACATATAGAACGCATGTAATTTCTTGTAAATGGGTTATGTTTTGCCTAATACTGTTACCATTTTAGCTATATGGTTTCTTTAACCTTACTTATTTGAATGTTAACACTCTAACCTTACTATAATTCCTTTCTAATTTCAACTGCAAAGAAGTGGCTGTGATGATACATTAAAACTTTGAACCAAACTGATACTTCATCGCATTTTGGCATCCACAGCAATAACTTAAACAAAACGGGGCGAATGAACCGAGGAACAGAAGACGAAAAGAGCACACGTTAATGTGTCTGTTTGGTGTAGAATATTATTTTGAAACGGAAAGATCGCACAAAAATGTACTCTTGAATAGATAAAAAATCGGGTCATTAATTTAGTCAGCAAGAGATAAAGAAAGAGAAAGATAAACAAGAAAAGGTTATGTGAAATTGGTAAGCATGTAAGTGTAATTTATAAATTTCATTGGGAAAGAAAATTCCTCATGGTAATGCAAGGAAGGGTAAAATGAAAGGCAGAGATTTATCTGCTTCAAGCGCGAGGTAATCAATCAAACGTGGAAAACTGTAAACAATATAACTGTGTATGGAAGGGAAAGTCAATGTCCCCCTTTTCAATCAGTGACATACAGAATCTGGGTACGTAAGAGAGATTCTATGGTGGAAAAAAAATAAAATAATACAATTGCAGCATTCCAATATAATAGAAAGACTTTGACAGCTTGGATATTAACCCCGTTAATTTCCCAGTTCGCTCGTACCCAACGTATATAAAAGAGATCAACCTCATTCGTGTCCTTGTATGGTTGTACCCAATACATATGAAGGAGATCAACCTGCCTCAACTTGTTTATATTTTTCACCATAAAATATGTTGAGACGCTTAATTTATACATAGAGGATTGGATGGACAGGTGCCTTGTATATAAAACTGTATTCACATCAAATTGATATTAAAAAGAACTTGCGTTCATTTCTACGCCAACTCTTCTGTTAGTACATTCAGGTCAAAGGTAGAGAACTGCTACAGAACAAGACGTTTACTGTTGGGATTACCTGTGTTATATCATCGATGGTAATAAATGACAAAACAAACCCCAAAAACAATTCGTAATACGAATATCGATTTTTACCAAGGAGGAAATGAAAATGAAATTAACAAATTCTTTGAATTTTATGCGATAATCTAAAGCTATTCCAATATGTGAATATAATATTTCAAACGATAAACTATGTTAGCATATACAACTGACAACATTGCAATAAATATAATTTAGAGTAATGTTTGCTTGTTATTGTTGTGAGTTAACATCATTTTTCAGCAAACGATGGGTTATACATGGCGGCTAGTATAATTGGTGGACAAAGAACCAGGTAAACCCCACCCACCACGGTGATCAACTTGCAAGCTTTCCAACACACCCATAAAAACCGAGAATAATGTTTCTATTACATTTCAAACAAGTTACACATTTGCCAGTTTTTACTAGTTATCAAGCATATTCACTTCTCGGAGGTTCTATTTATTTTCTACGTCATAATAAACAGTATTTTGCAAATGTCTTTTCAATATCCAAACAATAATAATGCTGTTCAGATTTGCTCTTGGAATAGCCTACCTTCATTTGAAAAAGAGTGTCTATCCTAACCGTACACAAATTGCAATATTGTACTGAGCTATTGTCGTTCATAAAACTAAGCTAGATTGAAAAGTT
>JAECUM010007971.1:0-67584 GCA_016617855.1 Megalonaias nervosa | reverse complement strand
ATTCAGGATAATATCTATCATGCCTGAGGCACACAATATCTATCAAATCATTCAGGATAATATACATCATGTCTGAGGCACAAAGCATCTATCAAATCGTTCAGGATAATATCCATCATGCCTGAGGCACAAAACATGTATCAAGTCATTCAGGATAATATCTATCATGCCTGAGGCACACAATATCTATCAAATCATTCAGGATAATATATATCATGTCTGAGGAACAAAACATCTATAAAATCATCCAGGATAATATCTATCATGTCTGAGGCACAAGGCATCTATCAAATCATTCAGCATAATATATGTCATGTCTGAGGCACAAAGCATCTGTCAAGTCATTCAGCATAACATCTGTCATGTCTGAGGCACAAAGCATCTATCAAATCTTTGGCAGGTAAATACATGAAATTACATGATTCAGAACTATTATTTTGATGGATACAAGTGAGAATTAATGCAGAGCAAATGAGTTGAAAATCCACTTTGTGTGTGTATCATATTTCTATTGATCAGAATGAATATAATGCATTAGGGCACAAGAACACATCTTATTTGTCTACTTGGCAAATTCCTCTCCTTTGTGTGACTGGAGAATGTAATAGGAATGCATGTTTTCAAGTCACTACATGCATTATTGTGGAATGCAGTCTTTTGTTTTAGGCATGGGGTGGATCAAGAACCAGTATAACAACACCCCAGGGCATCAGTGATGCATAAGATCTGATGTTGACACTGTACTTGGATGCAGCCACCTTCATACTCCTCATCCAACCGTATTACAGATGCATTTTTATGTACAATATGGGTTTCAGTTTATACACTGATATGCTAGGATGTCCTGTCTTGCATTTTGAAAATCTCCTACATTTGTTATGGGCCATGGCACCTAGTTGTAGAGCATCATATTAATAATTCAAGAGTTGCAGGTTCAATACTCTCTCAAGCCAGTCTGGATTGGCCACAGTGTACCCTTGGGAAATCACTTATCTCTTATTGACAGGAATGTGTTAAAGGTGCCATTAAAACCAACCAACCAATCATATACAGTTGAAAGTGCCATTAAAACTAACCAACCAATCATATACAGTTAAAAGTGCCATTAAATCCAACCAACCAATCACATACATTTGTGATGTATGTACTGAAACATTTTGCAATAGGTCTAAAGTTGATCTGCTGATATGCTAGGAGTTCCTGTCTTGTTTGCTTAAAGCAGAAATCTTGTTTCTTTGTTCAAAACAATGTAAGAGTGTTGTGCCAAATTTTTCAAAGTCAAATGTCTTCAACCTTATTAACTGAATTCCTGTCTTGCCATGTCTTCCCTCAATAACCTTCATAGTCAACAATGTTCAAGTTTTGTGGACAAGTTTATAAAAGTCAAATGAAGTTATACTGACAAGCACATTGATACAGGCAAGACACTGATAACAGTTAGATATAGTGTATATAGTAGTTATAGTGACAAATATATGGATACAGAATACTTGTTATCTTGGTTAGCTCAGAATTTGTTGAAAGTTTTCGTATAAGCGCTAATTTTGTAGACAAACTTCTGTCTCTCTCTCATCAGATACCATCATATGATGACTTGTTATTTACATGCCTCTTCTTCAGACATGTTACCCAGTCATTTCATGCTTAGATAGCATCCACTACCTCACAAATCTACCTCACTACCTCACAATTCTAACTCACTACCTCACAGATCCAAGCTGTAAAAGACATCATGTCTTTTGGCTTCTTTTATCAATAAAAGTGTAAAAATGTAATCTGCTTGCCAAGATGGAAGTAAGGATAGAGTGGTCAGTCCTTGGATAGAGGGATTTGCACTAATCCCATAAATCATTGGTTGATACTTCCACTTATTCTAGATCATGTCCACTCCAGCACTGACATAGCCTCAACCTATGTCCACTGCTACCAGGACTAGGTAATATCCAGCATCCAGTCCAGGAATGCCAATTCCATTTCTGGCTTTGGCACGGATGCCCAGTATAACTGGTACCTGAATTAGTGAATCTATCTCACACACAATCTAATACAGGATCCAAAGAAGTATTGTTAACTGGCAATGGGCAGGTCCATTGCAGGCCCCAGCTCCATTGCAACCCAGTATCAACAACTTCCCATTCCATGACACCAGGTACGTACCCATCTTGGATATTTGACCTCACTCACAGTGAATGCATGACAGCTATGTCTTGTCAAGGATTGACTCATAGCCGTATTCACCATCCCTGGGAACCAACGTTACTAGTAAAATCATTACCTTTGCAGGAAGCTTCTCTGTCACCACTACTCTGAGTTCAAAGACATGCTTACAATCACCATATGTCTCCTCAATCTGATAATGTCCAGAGAACATTTAGCTGTCCATGAGTTGCTGAACAAGGCTACTGGTTTTTGCCTCCAAAGTTTTGTTGTTCTCCTTTAGCTCTGCAAATGGATTCTTACAGAATTCCTGCATCTATCAGTCTTTTAATGAGAATACTTGGTCCTTAACCAGCAGATGAGCCGATTACTTTTGTTTCTAAGAAAAGACATTGTAAAGGTCACTTTAGCTTGGAAGGGCTAAATTTGATAGATATAGATGTTTTCCAAATGTATGATGATTGATAAGCATTATCAAAGAACATTATTTTACTCCCAAACCTGGATTAATGTATTTAGCAGTTCTGATGCACATACATATATATATATATATATATATATATATATATATATATATATATATTTATATACACCCTAATTTCTTGTGTGAAAAATGATTATAGTTGGTTCAGGTTCTTTTAAAATGTAAAAGCAGTTTAGAGGTATTTTCTTAATTGAAAGCTTATAATTTTCCTGGACCATTGCAACATTTACTCAAAAAAACCCATATTGAATATTTTTGCAATTCCTAAAATTTTCAGATTAATTTTTAGTCCACTATTCAACTGCACAGTTTTGAGTCAAGTTAAACAGGCAATTTAAGATGTTGAATTAAAAACTTGCATAAAGTTGAAAATATTTGATGCTGAAATTTTTTATGCATATGTGACTAAAATAAGTTGAGCATGAACTTTTGTACTGGAAAAATAAAATAAATATTTGATAAAGAAGATACAGTTGAACTCATTTAAAAGAACTTATGAAATATTTTAGCACATAATATCTTGTAAATCAATAAGAATTGTGTAGTTAATTGATGGTTCAGATATACATCATTAGATCAATTACTAAATATAAGTTTGTTATAATGGATTTTATTGTAACATAAAAGGTTATGGAAAAATTCCATTTTTCTTGATCTTGTACATACTTGTGGAACTTACCATTCATGATTATTTCTTGCAGCAAATCCCTTTGGAAACTTGTCTACTATGTGTCTGTGAATAATAGAATTGTCAGTGCAGCAAGAGAACACAAATGGGCATACTCCTTGGCTATAATGAACATAAACAGTACCTTTGGATTCACATTTAACTCTGTGAATATCAGCAGGTCAGGAATTTCAGGTCTGCTGCCATTTTCATACATATTCAGTCTGTACACTAATATCACTGTATCAACAGAATACAGACAGACAATAATGGAAGCCATTATCAATGCCTGGAAGGCCAATAAATCAGGTATGTAGCAGAAATACATGCTTCTTACAACATCATGTTTCAGATTATAGTACTTCTATGTCTCTATGATGTTTCAAGTGATATATTTTAACCACCAAATTAAAAGAGGAGCAGTAGCAAGGGGAGGTAACTCAGTGACAAGATTTGGGAATGGCGTCAAGTCTTGGAAATAATTGATAATTCCTAATAATGTTTTTAGACTAAAAGTTTGTATTTCATTTATTTTCTCATCTATGCAGTTATAGTGTATGTTGATGTGGTGATGCAGATTAATATGCTCATCTTAAATTAAATATTAATTGTTGTTCTAAAATTTAATATTAATATAGTTTAAACAAAGTTTATTCAGTTCTAATTACTGAATGCTTAGCACCATAACTGTCATCAAGAAACTTCCAGATGAAAATTTTTGATTGCAATGAACTTTTACAATGATGGTTAGGTATTAGACTGAGTGAAGAAAGAACATGTAGGGTCTAAATTGTCATTATATAGCATAGTGTGAATTTCACTTTCAACATGCATAGCTTTCACTTTGACATCACAGCATGCAACATATAATCAGTTTGTACTGGCTCACATCTTTAAGTTGACCTCACCTAAAAATGTCCATGTACTTTAACATTGATTATTGCCATATGTGTTTATTGGGGCTTGTAAACAATGACCTTCCAAAGGAGTATGGATGAGGGAGAATCCAAATAAAGTGAATAATCACCATTTAAAGTCATGTTTAATTAAATTCTAAAAACAACACACATTACTGAAATAGTCAATGCTAAATGCATACATGGCTTGTATAACTTTTACTGTAGAAATGACCCTCTTGTATAATATAATTTCATGTAATGTTAAGTTATAATGCAGATGTAAATGTACACTTTGTATAGGATGGTCTTCTTCAATCACGAATACATAATCCAATTTTGTCTTTTATCTAAAACTGATGGACCTAAATCACATTTCCCATCATCCTAGAAAATTTTCTAATCACTTTACAGGAGCATTAAATAAAGTAATTAAAACAGGTTCCTTTTTTATTCATCATGTACAGTGTCAATCGACTGGAGTCAGGTCAGTCTGCATATTGTGGACCAGGTTGCAGTTGAAACAGGAGGTCTCAGCAGGTGAGAGATTTTCTAAAGTCTGTAAAGGTTTAAAATTGACATTGTTGCAAAACAGTGTATGTCGACAAATAATGATATTGATAAATAATGATATTGTACTACTGTGGCATCAACAGTGTTGCATTTAAAGATTTGAGGATGTTAATGGTGGTTTTATTGTCACATGTTGAGTTTACCAGCAAAGCATTGGTGGAGCTGGTAAACTAGATATTATTCTAACAAACTTTTAAAATTTTGCACTGTCTTACTGAGAAAGTTGACATCACAATAGTGTCAGATTTTTCCCTATATAAAATGGATCTTAGTACCACAGATTTTAAAGTTTAAAAGTTCAAAGTTTTAAAGTTTACATGATGGCAGATCTGGGTCTATGCAGTTTGCAGTTAGACTCTTCTTTTAAGCAAGTTGTGACCTCTGATTGCCTGCCTGATTCTGGTTTCCAGAGGATATCTTTAGTGAGAACTCATTGTCATCAAAACAAATTTTTCATCCATATTTATTTTGATGAGACCTTGAATGAGTTTATATATCTGGTACTCCCCCCGCCCCCACCGTTTAGAGGAGTTATGTCCCCTGACTACCCATTTTCCTGATCTTGTGGTCTTGGTTCCCAGTATAAGCTTTTCTGTTTAAGGTTGTTATGAACAAACTGAGCTCTACCCTTTGTCATGTTTCCACTGCTGCTAGCACTTGCCATGAATGAAATTTCATCTTTTTGCAAAACGATGCTAATTGATACCCACAAAAAGTAATTAAGCTAATTAATACATTAGGTAAAAATGAAAGAATCAATAGGATATTGAGGAAGCAAGCAGTAAAAGCATATGAAATACATAAATTTACCAAAGAAACAAACAAAAAGAATAGAGAAGAATGATAAAAAATGAATGGATTGATACATCTCTTTTTGCAGTAAATGGGTTTGGAGAATTTTTTACTACCTGACATACCGAGGACATCAAATTGACTCCACAACATGGCCAACATTTGATATTGATTGGCTCCAATCCAACCTCAGCAGCTCTGTCCCAATTTGGTTTTATTCTGATCTCAACCTTCATTTGCTGGACTACTATTTCCATGTGTACCTGAGAAATAAAGTTTCCATCAAGGATTATGTTCATTTTGAGAGGATCATTTTGCAGACATGGTACAGTACTCACACAGGTAGGTAATTACAGTACTCACATATGTAGATAATTATGATATTCATGCAGGTAGGTAATTACACAATGCACACAGGTAGGTCATTATAGTCTACCTAAAATTCATCACTATCTAACATGTACCTCTAAATCCATGACTTAAATATAAAAATTCTTTACCACAGTGATATTGTAATAGAAGATATAGGAATTCAGGCCATGTGTGTGTGTGTGTGTGTGTGTGTGTGTGTGTGTGTGTGTGTGTGTGTGTGTGTGTGTGTGTGTGTGTGTGTGTGTGTGTGTGTGCACAAAGTGCAATTTTAGATGATGTTTGTAATACTTCATGTGATACAGGCTCCACTTTCATAAACATATAAACTTTAATTTCATTCTTGGCTCATATTTTCACGCTTCATATTTGGAAACAACAAAAGAATATTGTGTTATAGAGTTCTAGAGTTACATTAAGAAAAAGCAAGTTTTAAATCTGACTATATACAAATTTTATTCAAAAGCAGATGTTTGAATTTGTCACAATCTTAAACATGAGACATTTAGTGCAGGCGAACAGGGCCAGGTTTCTAATACAGTACATCATAATGTCTGGTAATTTCCATATATGTTTCATTGTTTTCTGATTTGTGTCAATAGGTAGTGAGGCAAAAGCAGTACTATCTACTTTAGCAACAGCTTTGTTGATGTTTTAAATTATATAAAATCATACAACATAATGCAAACTCACAACTTTATGTGGAATACATTGGTCCTGTTTCTGAGAGAGGTCACCCTCTGATTAGACTCCATGTTGTCAGACACAAAAACAGTATATAATTCCATTTTGTCCCCTATGGAGATCACACCCTGATGAGATTCAACATTGTTGAAAACAAATATGGTGTATTTTTACCATTCGGTCCACACAAGAGAGGCCACACCATGATGAGATTCCACATTGTTCAACAAAAAACTAAAATAATTTTACCATTTTATCCCTCTATAGAGGTCACCCCAAGATGAAACTTCACCTTGTACAACATATCCTACATTTTTTCCATTTTTCTCATCAGTAGAAGCCCCTCCCCCCCATGAGACTCCATCTTGTCAAACACAAAAATAGCATTTTTTATCACTATGTTATCAACTCAAGTGAGGCCACCCTTGATGCAACTCCACCTTGCATAATACAAAAACTGTATATTTTACCATTTTGTCTTCTCAAGAGAGACCTCACCTGATCAAAGGCCAGACTACCCAACGCAGAAATAGTTTGTTTTTGTCATGCTGTCCACTCAAGAGGGACCACACCTAATCAAAGGCCACAATACCCAACACAGGAATAGTTTGTTTTTATCATGTTGTCCCCGCAAGAGAGACCACCATTTTTATCCATGGCATCTTGCCCAAATCAAAAATAGTATTTTGTTGCGTTTCTTTAAGTGACTACACTCCTTTAATAAGGCCAGTTTTTCAGTGCAGAAGGAGGGCCTTATAAGAGGGCAACCATTGTACAAATTGTTTATTTTATGGATAGTACAAATTTAAAAATCCATGAATAATGCTCTGTAAAAAAGGGTAGGACCCTTCCTCCATCATAGGGTGATTTTAGATCCTGGTGAAAATGTCATTCTCAGCAAAACCATGAATATTTATGCCCACAATAATAAATGAATTGTCAGTACTTTGTAGTTTTGTTTCCAGGTAAATATAACATGTATGTTGGGAACATTGTAGTTTAAAAAATGTTGAGATCTCAGTGCCTCATATTTTGTATGTAATCTCAAAAATGTGTCTTCACTTTCCAGAATACAAAGGTTGCGGCTGTGTTTCTGTCCAGGTGAAATCTCAAGAAGAAGTTGTAGATCATGGGTAAGGCATAGTAACAGGCGTTCGTATTTTAGCTCTCTTGCTTACAGTAGTATTTTGAACTTTACAAAGGTATCATGTAATACAAAACAAATATAGCTTTTATTTATAACAAAATGCAAAAAGATTCAATATACATTTATAAGTCCAGATACTGTATATTCAACAAAGTTTGCATGATTCATGCTAATTTTGCAAAAATCATACAGAAAGTCAACAGTACCATCTATACTCACTTATAAGTTGAGTCCAACTGCAAACTGTATGGACCCAGATCTGCCATTGCATAAAGCGCTGGCAGATCTGGGTCTGTGCAGTTTGTTAGGAGTAATCAGTACAACAAACAACATTGACCCTGGTCTTATGGTGCATTATGCTATGGCAGATGAGGATATTTGTTGTTTGCAGTTTGACTTGACTTATAAGTGGATACATATGGTATGCTCAAAAATCATATCATTTTTGCAAGCACTGCCTCTATTTCTTGATTAAATCCTTCCTCAGTTTGGAATATTCGTTCATTTTTTATCAAATGGAGGGGATGATCTTCCCATCCTTAAATTGTCTTGCAACACATTTTTTTGGAAACAGTCAAATGTGGGTACACAAAAAATGAAATACAGAAAAACCTGATTGGTTCATTTTGAGTAATAAATGCCCTCAAATGCCCATTATAGTTAGAGGATAATAAAGGTATAGCATCTATACTCACTTGTAAGACGTGTCCAACTGCAAACTACACAGACCCAGATCGCTGTTGCATAATGCCCTGACAGATCTGGGTCTGTGAAGTTTGTATACAAACACTTCTACTATCAACTTCTTACTTCTGAATTTCACAGAAGTCTTCTCTGCTGCAATCCTTATATTACAATTATGGCTAACAAAAGTTGTTTTTTTTTTAAGCATTTGGTTCACTAGTTTATGAAAAACAAAATCAAATTTCCTGTTAAATTTTATGCAGTAACCTGGCATATAATTTTTATTACTCAATACATGTTCATGTATGTTTTTGTGTCAAAACTTCTTCATTTCTTTATCAGATTCATTATTAAAAATACCCTGTTATGGCATGTGTATTTGATGGACAAATGAAGAAAAGTTTATATTTAAAATATTTCCTCTATACATGTACCACTATATTTTTAGAATTTCCTACTGGCAACTGAACTACAACGTCTTCATTAATGGAACAGTCATTAGATCATCAGATTTACCTCCCCTGAACTACATTGTTCTACAGAGCTTCCTGAATTTCACAGGACCCCAAGGGAATTATATTTTCCACCCTAATATGGACTTTGTATACAGGCCTCTGTCCTACCAATATTATAGTGGCTTATATTTAAAACAGTGGCTGCCATCTTGGAACTATGAATATATCCTCAAGCTGTTGGTTGAGTACTATAGAGAACATTGGATAGGTAATGGAAAAATTGTGAATGAGATTATTTTTATTCATTTAGTACTAGAGTACTTATTGATTTTTACCTGTATTTCCAGGCATTCATCCATTCATCCTGCTAAACTAGCATATAAAATTTTTTTAACACAAATAAAATTTGGAAGGTTTATCAACAAGTAAATGACCTCATTATTTATAAAGCTATAAAGAATAGTAATATTTTTTACATTTACTTTTATCTCCACAATATAACTTAATTAATGTAAGTAAGAAATGAAAGTTAGAAAAGAAGAACACATATTTTAATTAGCTGACCCAGTCTTTGTTTGTTTTTTTCCTTCACACATTTTTGGAAAATGATATTCTATCATAGTGAGTTTTCTTTATTTCAGCATGGAATTTTACAAGTTTGGAAGTTTATCTCACAACTCAGCGACATTATCTAACATACACAGGGTGAGTTAAGAATGCATATTTTTGGCATAATTGTGGTAAAAAATTACTTCTATAATAGACAGTAAAGTGTGCTATAGAAATGTCAACATGGAAGCATTCACTCTTTTTAAATAGACATTGCATTTACTAGAAAATAAGGAAATTTTCATCACCTTTGAGATTAATAAATACATGTACATGTTCATTTGAGCTTAGTTATTGTAATCTTGTTGATCACTTTAAACAACTGGTATTTAGTTTCACATCCCATATACGGTAATATGTATTTTTTACAAGTTGCTGGTGTTTAATAAGGTTATGCCTCTGTAATGACTGTAAAAATAAGTCAAAAAGTAAGCATTGTTGTACTGTATGTACTCATTTATAGGTTGAGTCAAACTGCAACTAACAAAGACATAATGTGCCAAAATAATCAGGATCTATGTTTTATGTTCTACTGATTACTCCTAACAAATTGCATAGACCCAGATCTGTCAGTGCATTATGCTACAGCAGATGATCACAGTCAGTGCAACTTGCAGTTTCATCCGATGTATTTTCTAGTATATATGGTATATCAAAATGCTTTATAACTTGACCATTCAGTCAATAAAATATAACAACAAAATTAATGATTGGTTTTTGCTACCATTTCATATACATGTACAGAGCTAAAATAATCAGTGATTGATTTTTGCTACCATTTTATATACATGTACAGAGCTAAAATAATCAATGATTGGTTTTTGCTACCATTTCATATACATATACAGAGCTAAAATAATCAATGATTGGTTTTTACTACCATTTCATATACAGGTACAGAGCTAAAGTAATCAATGATTTGTTTTTACTACCATTTCTTATACATGTACAGAGCTAAAATAATCAATGATTGGTTTTTGCAACCATTTCTTATACATGTACAGAGCTAAAATAATCAATGATTGGTTTTTGCAACCATTTCTTATACATGTACAGAGCTAAAATAATCAATGATTGGTTTTTGCAACCATTTCTTATACATGTACAGAGCTAAAATAATCAATGATAATTCTGATTTTCTGCATATTCTTGAACAATATAATCCAACATTCATGTATCTCATTATGTAATAAATTGTATTATACACTTCACCTTAAATTTGTAGAAGATTTAAAAGAATGTTACTCTTTTGTGTATCAACGTTTGTAAAACATACAAGTTAATCCTCTCGTTTTATATATTTTTATTAAAAATGTCGTTATGTATCGTAGGTAAATTTATTTAATTGCCACTATGTTTGAACATCCGTACAGGTCCTGGATTTGGAAGCTGCCTTTCTATGTCAAGATAGATGAGAAAGTTATCCATCCTGATCTGCTTCCACCCATAGATTGGAACTGGATTTATCAGCGATTAAACCTCACCACGCCTCAGGGAAATCACTATGAGTTCTATAATAGTACTGATGTCACAACAGTTGATACCACATTTACTATTCATACTACCCAGATGGTATCGACATCAAACTTCGCACAGTTTGAGACTGCTATTAAATTGGCCTGGTTGAAGCAAAACACAGGTATAAATCAACTAAGTGTCTATAATGACCTTAGAACTCTTCATTTGTCAATCCTTTACTTTTTTTTCTTTTTAACATCTTTTTTAAATTGTGTAGATGCCAGTGATTGTGTTTCTTTTGTATTCATTTACTTGATGTCTTAATTTATAGATACTATCAAAGCCATAATTTTCATAAATTTTAAAATGTCCTCTTGTTTTGATAAATTGTGACATATAAGACAAAGTGAATAAGCAGATTTCTTTATTTCTCAAAATAAAAATGTTGTGAAAAAAGTGAAATGTGTAAGTGGTACTGGATTTTGTTTGAGCTGATGAAAGTTGTTTTTAAATATGCACAATAGTTAATGAATGCATAAAGTAAGTCTCTAATACAGTATGACTCATTAAATTCTGAAAACACATGAATTCTAAGACTTTGTTTCGTTAAATATTATATTTATCTTTCAATAGCTTTCAAATAAATGACTGCAGTATTTAATATACCTAACTGAATATAACTGTATGTTTTAGAATAACACTTCAAGATAAGTCAAAGTCCAAAAGTCCAAAAGCAATCCAAATGCACTTTGGTCATATCACTACTCTATATTGAGGTTTAATTGAAATGAAATCAGCACTTTCATTCACCTCATTTTGTGTGGATTTGCAAACATTAACATTTTTCTCTATACTTAAATTGAAAGATTGGGATTAGGGTGATAATGTCTTTGCAGGAACCTCAAAATGATTGAAAATTTGTACTCTAGAATAAAAGTGAATTCTAAGCATCAAATGTCTAAATTTTATTACATATACTCATGTATAAGTTGAGTCCAGTTGCAAACTGCAAAGGTCCAGATCTGCTATGCAGTTTGTTAGTAGTTATTGGTAGAACAAACAATATAGATCTTGATCTACTGGCACATTATGTAATGGCAGGTCAGGGTCTGTGTTGATTGCAGTTGGACTTGGTTTGTAAAGTGAGTATATATGGTACTGCTGCATACCTTCACATTTTGTTTCCAAGAACTGATCCAATCAATTTTGTATTCATTGATTTCAGAGTATAATGAATCAGAGGTTGATGTTCACATCAAAACCCAAGAGGAGATAATTGATACAAATGGGTAAGTAGACAAGAGGAGATAATTGGTACAAATGGGTAAGTAGCCAAGAGGAGATAATTGGTACAAATGGGTAAGTAGCCATGAGGAGATAATTGCTACAAATGGTACAAATGGGTAAGTAGCCAAGAGGAGATAATTGGTACAAATGGGTAAGTAGCCACGAGGAGATAATTGATACAAATCAGTAAGTAGCCAATAGGAGATAATTGGTACAAATGGGTAAGTAGCGAGATAATTGATACAGATAGGTAAGTAGCCTAGAGGTGATAATTGATACTGATGGGTAAATATTATTAGTTTTCCTAAGGGGGCACTCACCAGTTGTTATGCACTTTTGAGAGAGTGATGTATTTAAGGTGAAGTTGTTTGCATTTAAAACATGCACAGTGGAGAGAATGTAGGCATAACTCTATGCTACTTTGATGTAATGTGGCTGACATTTCTTTGTATATTGTACTTTGGAAATTGTCTAAATTCTAAGAGCACTGCTAACTAAAATGACTGCTCCTTTGTGCTCAAAAAATCAGCCTGAATTAATCTAAAGTACACTATCCTTAGCTGCTATTAAAATAGGGAAAATGAATTTTGCCAGACTAGACAATACCAGCTTCTGAAAGTGCAATGAATAAATTACCAAATACATAAAATATAAAAATAGTTATTGGCCCTTTTTTAACAATTTGCCTCTGAAGTTCTGGAAGTGAAAATGACCAAGTGGAGCTGGCACTTTTTTGAAAGGTGCACATCTGGAGTAAGGCCAAGCTGCATACTCTATAACCCACATTACACCCATCCATCATGCAGCAAAATAAAGGGAATTAAAGGTTCTTTAAACAATACCTAAGATATACAAGATCTGTGTTAATTAGCCAGTATAACCAGTGAGTAAATCCAGGAAGTAATGTAGTGTTCATTGTACTGTAAAAGTTGGCAACAAATAATGCAGTGTTCATTGTACTGTAAAAGTTGGGGAAAGTAATGCAGTATTCATTGAACTGTAAAAGTTGGGGATGATGCAGTATTCATTGTACTGTAAAAGTTGGGGACAAATAATGCAGTGTTCATTGTACTGTAAAAGCTGGGGACAAATAATGCAGTGTTCATTGTACTGTAAAACCAGGGGACAAGTTCTTGTGGCAATGGAAAATCAACAGTGCTTAAAAATAGTGAACAACATTTATAATTTCCAAGCAATTAAAGAAGGCACTGGAAAAAGAACATTGTTCAGCTTTATTTGTATTGTTGCATTATGCTGCATGTGTACATTTTGAATTTATCACAAATATAATTATACAGATATAATTATACAAATATAATTATACAGGTATAATTATGAACTTAGCACATCTAGTGTTATTGTAGTTATTATGTTACATGCATTATAGGAAGTTTTATAATATGTTACATGTATTATAGGAAGTTTATAATATGTTATATGTATTATAGGAAGTTTATAATATGTTACATGTATTGTAGGAAGTTTATAATATGTTACATGTGTTGTAGAAAGTTTATAATAAATACAAGGTCTAAATAGTAAAGAAACCATATGTTGAATTTTACTCAAATTTTGAAGTTATTTAACTTGTTACAAATTGAGTAAATAAGTGTAAAATGTAATCATTTATTGATTTACTGGGTTATGTGCTTAAATCAAAGCTGTTAAGAAACAGTATGTTTCACAATTATTTTGATCTTCAGTCCAGACACAGTCATTTGGCAGAATATTTCACAGTTACTTTGAACTTCATTCCAGATACAGTCACTGGGCAGTATATTTCAGTTATTTTGAACTTCATTCCAGACACAGTCACTGGGCAGTATATGTGACAATTATTTTGAACTTCATTCCAGACACAGTCATTGGGCAGTATATTACACTTTGAGTGTGAATGGCACCATTCTGGATTCAAGGGACACAACCAGTCTAAATATGTCAACCCTGCAGGGTTACCTGACCTTCCTTGGTCCCACAGGGGTTAGGTATGATTTGTCCTATATTAACACATCCATTGGTGGGACAGTGAACCAAAGGAATCTCATGTCTATCTACCTCAACCATTATGTTCGGATCCAGGACAGGGACCAAGTTGAGGAGAAAATACTTCAGGCCTGGAATGACATTCTTAGATCCTCAGGTAGTATGTTTTGTCTTTTAGGAACTGTACAATAATCATACTAACTCTTTTAATAATAACAATAATAATAATAATAATAATAATAATAATAATACATTGTCACAGTATTAATAGATTCAGATATATATGTAATTGGGACATAAAGCAGAACACAAATTTAGGCCAGTTTGTGCAGTAGTTAAAATACCAAGTGCTTAGATTTATTGTTACACAGTACAATAGATGAGACAGGTTAAATTTGTCTGCTGAAATTGTTGGGACCAGAATATTTGGGCCAGGTTAGGCAGATTCCATTGTAGTAAGGGTTGTGGTGATGGTGGTGGTGGTGGTGATGACACAACCACTTCTGCTACTACTATTATTCATACTATTAGGTTGTATACTGCTGCTGTTACTACTGTCAACCCACCATCACCATTTCTACTACAACTACTTCAACTGCTACTACTATAACTAATATTGCTACCAATTAACCCTGGAGATTGATTTTTTCATGTCTTACAGAGTACATGCAGGAAAATCTTGTTCTATTTTTTAATTAAATTTTTCTTCAAAAATATTACCCAATCCTGATACCTTAGGAGTAAATCCAACTCTCCAAAGTTGGATGTAAGCTGTAAAAAAAAGCTAAAAATTGTCTGCCTCCTTGAATTTAGAGATTGGTGTTGAATCCCATCTATACTCCAGTTACTACTTCTGATTGTGTGAGGTAGCACACTGTTTAGAGACCTCACAAAAATCTGCAATCAAGAGTTACTTGCCACAATACAGAGGGAGTTGGAGGAGTTTTCTCATATAAGGGAAGTACAATATACTCCATCTATATTTTGAACATATTTCTTGTTATTTTTATTAGAACAATAACTTCATTGTAAATGGTACATGTTGGTACCATTTTGCATTAACTGCCCATGTTGCTACAGTATGCATTCAATAATGTGTACTTGATTTTCCATATTTTTTGGTCAGTGATCTTATAAATTACTGACTATTAGGTAGTGCAGGTAATTTTTGTATAAAAAATAATTCATTTGTTCAATAGCATTCACTCCAAAAAAGCGACACTTCATGGACCACACCCATACAAGCTATCTCTTATGTCCATTAGGTTTAATCATTAGTACATACCTGGAATGTGTGGGATGCCACTTGGTCAGTACATGTGAAGTATACATACAATGAATGGACAATGAATGGTCTGCAGTCCTGGTCAGTCAGGAATTATATGAAAGGTGAATAAGTGCAATATTAAAGACAAATATCATCAGCATATATGTAGACACTGGTTTAGTTTAGTCAATAAATTTTGTGTGGAGAAAAACTTGTAGAGGGCTCATCAGTGAATAAGAAAATCAGGCAAACCTTTTCAGTTGTGGCTAAAGATACAACCTTGGCCCTAGCTTCATGTCCTCAAGCAGAAAAGACACTTTTGGCAGTACCGGTAGGACATATGCTGCAAAGGTTTGACAACCAGTCTACTCTTTAGGTGATATACAAGGCAGATCAACAGCAGATGAATCCAGCTCAGACACTATCTCACCAGATGTGGAAGTGGGTATCCGTTTTGAGGACCTAAAATCTGTAACCCATCCCAGCATCATTAGCCTGGCACTGATAGAAAACAATTGTCCTGTTCCATTAGGATTGAGATCTGCCACTAGATTTAGATTGCATGAGGACAACATTAAATCTGAAATTGCCTAGAATCTAGAATACCATTTATGGAACCAAGAAGGCCTGGTACCTCTACAGTTCCATCTCATTCCTATGCCATCAAAGATTAACATTAAACAGCTTTAGGACAGCCAGTCAAAACTTACTTCTATGGTTTTCACTATGGAGATGTTTCAGTCTGTGATGCCCAATACCATGCTGAGAGTATGGATGACTCAGCGATCACCTTGTTGTTATTGTATCTCACTTGGAACAAACTTCTAGTATGGTTAGCTGTCACCCTCAGCAAACTTCACCAACACCATCGAAGATTTCACAAGAGTTGTCTGCATCACTACTCTTTTCAAGAGATGATGAATCACAGCCAGAAGCATCATCATCTTTGCTTAACTCTGTGATGATGAAATAAGATTGCTTGCTTTCCAGTATTGACTGAAGAGATGTTTTGCCTGCTATCACTGAAGTTTTTTCAACTTTCTCCTGTTCCATCAGTGGCTTCATTCAGAGTCCTAGCAACCATCCGTCTGTTAGCCAAGAAAGACCAACCCGCATAAAAAGAATTGCCACAGTCTGGTTGAGACTTATTGCATTGTTACATACTATCTTCCCATAAAGAAAGTAGTAGAGATTGTTCAAAACAAAATCAATGGGATTATTATTCAAGGGTGTTTAGGCTTCTAAAAGCCAATGGCACTCTTTAGCCAATTATAGACCTCAGCTCTCTTAACCTTTTCATATGGGAACCATGGTTGAAAAAGGAAACACCAAGACTGGTTCCAAATGCTGTTCAGAAGGGGGACTTCATTATCAGTTTACATCTACAAGATGCATACCTACATGTCCCAATTCACAAGACCTCCAGATTCCTTTGGTTTGTTTTCAGGGATGCAGTATGTCAGTTCAGGGTACTCCTTTTGGTCTCAACATTAGTCCCTGGGTCTTCACAAGAATTATAGACAGAGCAGTGTCTCAGTTCAGGACCATCTCCATGCCATGACATCCCACAATCTGGATGACATGCTACAAAAACACCATGTGAGTTATATTTTAAATCAGGCCTCAGCCTTGGATTCTTGACAACAAGGACAAATCCAATATCATCCCATCTCAACATTTCACCCACTTTGGTGTGGAGTTCAAAACACATGTAAACAGAGTCTATCTCATTCAAGAACATGCTTTGAAAATCATTTTCAAAAGTGACTTCATTGTGTAGCAAGGTATCTTTGCTGACTTTGTAAATAGTTCCCAAAGCTAGCCTGTTAAGTGATAGAGATCACACTAGGTCAGTGTTTGTCTAATGACGCTGTAAAATGGAGAAATGATCTGATAAGGACAGAGGCTGGCTGGTGTGTGTTCTCTAGGGAATGATATTGTTATAGGCTTAAGAAGTAAGGTTAATGACCTTGTGATCTTGGAAACGATTGTAACATGTCACTGTCAGGAAAAATTATAGGGAGGATAGAAAAATCTGATAAAATTTAGACATTAGGTCAATATAAGGGAGTCCATGGTAAGATCTAGACCAGATTGCATACTACAATTGCTTGTAAAGAATAGAGTTCAGCCTAAGAATTCCTTTGTCCTTTTGGTTCTCTTCAGCGCAGCAGTAGACCTCATCATTCTGGGTGGTGACTATTAGAAATAATAATGTCATCCCAATGGTGACCAAAACTTTGCCCATTGGAACAAACAGTCCATGTTTCTGATTATATGAGGTCACATCTCAGTAAATGGGAGAATCTCACTTGGCTGAAGGTGGGTGGGTGTTCCTTTGAAGGTCCAGCCTCCAGGAACAATGATTTGTATGGATGCTAGCACAGTGGACTGGGTGCCTACTTCCAGCTATCAGATTATGGCCCACTCAGGATTGACTATTACACATTAATATCCTAGGGATGAAGGAAGGGGATGCTTTCTGGAAAGGGCATACTCATTCTATCTGACAACAGAAAGGAGGAACCAAAGCCGTAGACTTCTACCTCCTGGGTTGGGATTTGCTAAGGTAGTGTGTGTCATCAGCAACAAATCCCCATTCAAGTCCATTACATTCTGGGCAGTCTATTTCTATTAGCAGACTTACTGTCCCAATGGAATCAACTAACATGAACTCAATGGTCACTTAATCACTCAGCATTGAGTGGAATCTGTGCCCATTATGATTGACCATTGGTAGATCTATTTGTGACATGATGGAACACAAAATTTTCCACCTTTGTCACTCCAGTCTCAGATTAGATATCTTGGGCAATTCATGCTCTTCCATAGATTGGAATGATTTGGACATCTCTGCTTATCCTGCCATTTATCCTGATTGTTCCTTTCAACTGGAAAATATCATGGATAAACGACATATTAAATTTGGCAGTGGAAATGCCAAGGAAAATTATGACCTTTTCCTCACTTCTTCAGTCAACCTTGACAGCAGGAGTTTCATCAAAACTCAGATGGTTGAACCTGCACATCTAGATCATATCAAACAATCCCCCAGGAGACAACAGTTCCCAGAACCCCAGGAGACAACAGTTCCCAGAACCCCAGGAGACAACAGTTCCCAGAACCCCAGGAGCCAACAGTTCCCAGAACCCCAGGAGTCAACAGTTCCCAGAACAAGTAATGAAGAAAATTGATCAGGCAAGAAGACTACCATACTATGAAAGTACATGTGAAGTGGAAAATGTTCTCACAGCTGTGTGAGTGAGAATATTCTTCTGCTTAAATCATCATTATCCCAAAATAGTAAACTTTTTGCTATGGCTTTTGGAGGTGAGGAAGTTAGGACATATCACAATACAAGGGTGCCATACCACAATCTCAGACATGACAGAAGAAGGAAATAGGACAAGACCTCTTCAACATTCTGGTGATCTTTCACGTGTCACAATCAAAGACTTTGACTCCCTGCTCAAAATGGAATCTACCATGGGTTTTGACATGGTTGAATAAGTCATCATTTGAACTGCTTTCTAGAGCATCACTGGTTCATCTCTAGCAGATGACCTGCTTATTACTTGTCCTAGTTTGCAGCAGGCTCGATCAGGGAAATACATGTCTTGTCAGTTTACCTGAACTACCTACAGTTCTATTGGGAAGGTCTGATTTCACTCATGATGGCACTTGCCTTCATTTCTAAGAAAAGTATCCTGCTCATGGGTAAACCGTGTTTTGTGGTTAAACCTCTTTCATTGTTGGACTTTTCACCTTTCGAGCCTGGATACAGGACCTAGAGAATGCTTTGAATGGTATCTAAAAATTAACTGATTCACTGCAAAGATCTCATCTCTGTTTATCTTTGAAAAGTCAATATCTCAGTCCAGGCTCAATTTCCCAGGATATCATGGATTATTTGCTTTGCATTTTGGCTCATAAGGTAAGACAGTCACCACCAGCACTGCATTTGAGTGCAGCTGTCCTCTATCTAATGTTACACAAACCATGGAAATGGAGATCAGAGCTGACTTTTTCAAGCTTTTCTCTCTGAGATCTTTCATCCCAGAAAGCTTAGTTAAACTATGTGGGACCTATAGCAAAGCACAGAGAGTTACCATTTTAGGTTGCATGGCAGCTTCTTAATGATGTGGACTTCAGTTTCTGCTGGATTTGTGGGGTAAACTTTTTTCCCAGTCACCACATTGAGGCATATGGAGTCACTACTCAAGAATTAGAACCTATCTCACATACTTCAGGACATTGGAGATGGCACTTCTCCATCTAAGAGGATGTGACTCCCTCCACCTTGTACACATTCTCCTAGGGTATGATCAGATAACATATTCAAAGAAGATACTACTTTTATATATTGTCAATACTAATAATATCAATACTAGTTTTATATATCATCAATAACACTTACCCAGTCATGATACAGATATACATCCTATCTGCTGAGCATACATTCCACTCTAATAGTAACTGAAGTATAGATTGGGTGCCAAAGTTTATATCCAAGGGGAGATTACTCTATGTGGGCAAACAGCTTTTAGCTTGTTTTTATTCCTAAAAGTTAAATTAGGAGGACTGGGTTGCTGAGGTAGGGTCATACTCCTAAGGTATTATGACCAAGTAAGTATTATCAAGAAGACATATTTTACCAAAATATTGGTTTTGAAATTTTGTATGGGTCACTGTCCCCATTACTAAGGGCTTTTAATACTTGAAAGTTGTTTAATTGCATCAAATAGATGGTCAAGACTATTTCATTTTGTTTAATTATATTATGAAAAATTAATATTATTTTAACATCGAGATTCCTTCAGGATAACTGTGCTACATTAAAGCCTTGACATTTTGGGGTAAGTCATGTTTAATTTCAAGATCAATAAAATAAGAACCATTAAATGTTTTATCTTCACATTTATGTCACATCATTCTACATTCAGATCACTACAAGGGTAACTTGTCTCTCAAGTTTGTGCAACAAAAGGAGTATCTTAAAACAGGGTAAGTTCAAGAAGTTTAAGCTTGATATCATTATTATTTTTAGCTTGATATCATTATTATTTTTAGCTTCAATGAAATGTAAAAATTGCCTTAACCTTCTGCTAAGTCAAATAAAATTAATGTTTGTCTTCATTCTAATTTTTCTTGATAATATGAAATGAGAAGTAGGAAATACATTTTGCACTTACACTGTTTACTATAATTCATCCCCCACTCTATCTTCCTCTTGACTGTTGTATAATATGATAATATACTTTGCCACAATTCATAATGAGTCCTTAATTAAGCTGTTTAATAATACAAGAAATGCAAAAGAAACAGGTTGAAAAAATAGAAAATATTTGGCTCTTTCAATTGATTGAAATGTTCATGAATATTAGTTTTAATTTTAGCTCATCTGGGTCAAGACCAAGTGAGCTTATAACACTGCCCTGCTTCTGTCATGTTTCTTTTATCCTTACCAAATTGTTTGTTCACACTGTAAAGGTCAGGTGGTCTGGTATGTGATTGACTCAGCTTGTTTCCACTCTGAAGGCTCTATTTCCAATGATATTTTGATCAAGCTTGGTACATAAGCTTATACTTTCGATACCTTAGATGAGTTTGATTATGATCAAGGTCAGCCAATATTAACAAGGCATTCTGGCTGAGTATGTCACCAATTTGAAGGCTGAATTTCCAACCAGATATTGATTTCACTTTGTATATAAACATACAAAGGAAAGAGCTTAGACAAGTTTGATTATGAACAAAATCTTCTTTTTTTAATGAGGCATTCCTGGCTAACTGAGTTAGTTATCACTTATTTGAACATTTGTTTATCAAACTTGGTATATAAGCTTACATCATCAAGATCTTGAATGTGCTTGATCATGAGTAACAAATATTATAAAGTCTGTTTGTACCTTTTGTTTTAGGTGCAGTATATGGAAGTGGGACTACTGTCTTTTGTTTTAGGTACAGTACATGTATATGAAAATGGGACTACTATCTTTTGTTTTAGGTACAGTATATGGAAATGGGACTACTATCTTTTGTTAAATGGTTCTCACATTCATCCTGATGAATTGCTAAAAATTGACCTGGATAAAGTGAAGATCCACCTTGCCAATACAACCACCACAACTAAGTATCAAGTGGAGAATGTAACCACCTATTTCCATGACTACCACCTTCATTTCCCATTATATGTGAAAGGAATGGTTGCATTTGAACAAGACAAAGCAAAATTTGAGGAAAAATTATTAATGGCGTGGAAGAAATTTAAACCAGGTAAGATTTATATATTAAGGATTTAATTATTAGGCCACATGTGCATTTTTGGCCTAGTCCCTGTCAAACATTGTATTTATTTGACTCAGAATTTTTGCATATGTCTATTTTTTCTCCAAAATCTCTAGAAGTTTGTTCCCTTGGAGAAATGTAAACCATATTATGGGGAACACAAATGAAGAAGGGATGTGTTTTTGTGTAGTTGACTACAAGTAACATAAAGAAATGCAGGATCATCTTCCAAAATCTAATCCTGTTTCATGAATCATGAACTCTGTTAGTTAATGAATCATTTTCAGAGAATGCAGTGGCTGGATAATTTTTCTTGCATGTTGTGGTAGTGGCATGTTGAGTATTACCATATCTGTCCATCTGTCTGTCCTTTTTAAGTTGGGCAGGGTGGCAACTCTTGCTTTGTTGTCTACTGGGTCATGCAAATGGGAGGAGGAGGGATGGAGAGGCTTATGTTCTATGACCAAATTAATAGCTTGTGTGTAGATTCCATTACAAGTATTTTATGTTGGTTTATGTTTATGTAACTTGCTCTTGACAGCAGTTGGAGAGATTATGGGATACTGCAAGCCACGATGGGCAACAACTGCCTTTGTATATGCTGGGATGGAGGGGTTGTGGATTGGGGGTTGGACCAGAAACAGCAGAGGTGTAAATCAAGCACATAATCACTGTTCTGTCCTGTGTATTTAATTTTATTTGTTTTAATTGCTCAGTTGTAGAAATTCATGAAATGGTGTGTTTTTATTTTATGCTATTCTTTTGCAGACTGGACTGATCTGAAGGTTGAAATCACTCACCAGGAGGAACTTGTGGACAATATAGGGTAAAGTCTATTCAAAATTTGATACACACGTTGGACATTCTTCTAATAGTAGGCATGAACTCATGATCTGGTGTTTTTAATGTGCCTTCCTTTGATCCATCATTGCATTGTTATGACATAAATTTGAATGATTTCACAATGTTATATAAATTCATATCTATTTATCTGACAGTTAGATTTATATGGATTTTAAATGGTTGCATTTTGGACTGTAAATATTCTATTAGATATTAATACCATTCTTTAAGATATTGAAAGAATCAGTCAGGTCCAGATATTTGGTCTAAAGGTGTGTATTTTATTCAAGTTTTACAATCAGACAAGTTTTGCTGAGTTATTCAACTCTGCAGCAAAGTCTTATGATGTAACGTCTGTTCCATTTGGGACCCAGATACTTTTAACATGGAGTAGTCACTAAATAGATGCAATTTAGAATTTTGCATTATTTTCATATAAACTGAAGCATATATTTTTTGAAAAACTGCCTTCCCGGATACCAAGAATGCTTAAATGGAACAGTTATAATGAAAAATGTCACTTTCAAAAGGTTTAAATTATAGATATTAATCAACAAAATAAATAATAGTAAACTATGTACCACAGAAGTTATCTACTCAGGTCAATTTTACAACATTTTTTGTATATCTTTTTGTAAGAAACTCAGTATGGGAACTGGTTTACTTCCTGACAAGAGGGAACACAACAGTTGATTCCAGGGAACAGATATGGATCAACAAATCGGCAATAGAGACCATCATGGGACCCAAAGGGGCTTATGTTTTGGTGCAGAAAACTAGTAATCTGATCCGTTATAGCAAGAATGCCTTCTACTTTTATGTCAATAACAAGTTTGACAAGAAAGGGTTGGATAAATTAAAGGCATCCACAGTGGAGCTGATAGAAAACATTTACATCGGTATGCATTTCTTCTTTGAATACATTTACCAATTACAATTAACTTTAGGATAAATAAGCTCCATTCTTTCCCAAATCTAGTCCTTCCAGAAAAGATCGAACATTTTTAATTTCTGTCTAGATAACATATAAGCAAAGATAAGAAAGTCTTACCCATTATCTTGTCTTGACCACCACTAGGCGGTGCCAGTTTTACGATTTAGCAATGAAACTATCATGATCATTCTGATGACCTCCCAGAATCCTTTGAACATCTTTGTGATTTCAAGCCAGTGAAACTCTTATATGAGAGTGTAATAAGGATGTTTTTCTACATATGTAAACATTATTTTTGGGTTTTTGATCCATATTTATATAAATTTCTTTATGCAGTGTGGTCCTCATCTATTCTGCCCTTGTTCTCCAACATGATATCATTGATATGTGTTTATTGGTTGTTATTAGTGTGCACTGCACATACATTTCTGCTTCATTAAATTACGAGTGTTTTTATTTTGATTTTGTTAAAACTCTTTTGGCTGTGAATTCCTATTTTTTGTTATTGTCATTTCGTTGAACATGACAACAAAATGTAGTAAATACAAGAATTTAAAGCTAGAGAGGACACATAAGTTATGTGCCTTGCTTGTACAAAGTGAGCTTTTTCCTTAACATACAACATGTGCATTTTATGGTATGAAAATATCTGGTCCATATGGTGTGGCATAAAAATATCAGGATCAAGGAGAAAAGTGAGAAGTCTCATTTTACCCAGAGATGGCATAATTTACTAGCACAGGAGGGTCATTGCCATGGTCCCCATACATCCAAAATTAGATGCACAATGATGACTGTGATGATCACATCAGCAGTGGGGTCATTGCCATGGTCCCCATATTTCCAAAATTAGATTTACAATGATGACTGTGATGATTACATCAGCAGTGGGATCATTCTCATGGTCCCCTGTACTTCCAAAATTAGATGTACAATGATGACTGTGACAATTACATCGGCAGAATTGGAGAACAAGGACTTATGGAATTTCTGTCATCATATAATCCCCTTGCACTGTTAAACTTGCAAATGCACTGACTTGAACAGGAAGTGACAAGACAGTTGCTAAATTCAGGACAGTTTGTGCCCATATGTGCATCACTGAAATTCTGAGCATCTCAAAGGAGAGATGATTGTCAGCAAAGAGGTAAGAGGTCAATTACTGCCCAGCTGGAACAGTTTTGATCTCAATAAGATTTCAGGAGACAACATGCTCATTAGTTTAAGAGGCATTTTAATAAAGAGGACAGATAACTTACTGGTTGAATCTAGACTTCTTTATTTTGATCAGCACAGGATTGATCTATTTTGTAAAATGAATGGCTGTCCCAAGTTGTTTTGTATGGGCTTCTGATTTCATTATTCCAGCCCACCTCTCCTTTTGCCTTCTCCTTCCATGATGGATGTTCCATAACATTTGGAGAATGCTGAAATTGTGTAGAAGGAGATCAGGCTGTTACTCTACAAGCAGGTGGTGGAGATTGCTCAGAAACTCTTCAGGGTTTGATTCCACTTTCTTTCTCATGTCAAAGACCAAGAGACAGCTCAAGCTGAGCATTGACCTCACCCAGCTCAACAAATACATTGTGGTACCAAAGTTTAAGATGAAAACGGCTTGGTCAATCAGATTTCCATCAAAAGGGATGAATTTGCAATCAGTCCAAACCTGACATTTCCACATTCCTAAAAACCCAGCTTGACATATGCATATTTCCACATCCCAACACTTCCCAGCTGCATACAACTTCCTTCAGTTTGCCTTTGCATGGAAAAAATGTATCAGTTTTATGTGCCCCCATTTTTTCTCAACATCAATCCAACGGAGTTTACAAAATTTATCAAATGTATTGTCACCCAGTTCCTTCTGACTTCATTAACAGCATCTGTGGCTGAGTGACATCCTCCAAAAACTCTTGGTAAGTGCCATTCTGGTGAAAGGCAGGCATGATCTCCTGTCCATTTTAGGTTACTTAGGCATTTTCGTGAACTGGCAAAAGTTGGATCTTGACCATCCCAGTGTTTTTCCGTTCATTTATCACCAATCTAAAAACTTTCCCTGACATAGGCATGATATAGAGTGGATTAGAGAGACAGAATTCATGCAACTCTTCGTCTTACACAATGTGGCAGAAAGAACTGATTCTGCTTGGTCGTCTTTTCATGCACACCCTTGAAGGTGAACCTGCTGTCCTGGTGATAACCCTTTTCCAGTCAACACAATAACGTATTTAGGATCATGATCGAAGTAGCATTTTTCCTGTTCGTTGGTTTAACAAAGACTGTCTCTGTGGTAGGCGTCTCTCTGGAAAAGCCACAGCTGGAAATTACAGTTTATATGGACATAAGTTCACATGTTCGGGGAACCTACCTGTTGCCATGCTTCAGTGTGGTCAATGACGAATGTGTTCTGGAAGCTATCATTGAGACTTTTCATGTGTGGACTGAGCAACTTTACAGAAAAGTAGTAACTTTTATATGAGTTAATTTGGTAGTTGTGGTCTACCTCCTCCAGCTAGGTGGACCAGTCCAACCAATCAGTGTCTTTTGGTTTGGTCATTTCTGTGCTGGTGCTCTAATATAACCATACAGTTCAGACACATTCCTGGTAGACTCGATGTCCTGTCTAATTCTGTCAAGAAATGGCCAGATTCTTTCATACATAATGGTCCATTCATCAACTGATCTTTCATTGGATTTGCCAGCTTTTTGGGTGTCTAATGATAGAACTTTTTATGACAAGGTGGAATTACCAACTGCCCACCTTTATCTCTCTGGTTCCAGATCCAGAAATCTGGGCTGTGGATGCACTATCATCAGTTGGGAGGGGTTTTGGCACCCGACCCCCCGCCAACTTTGATCCTAGTACAAAAACTACCAGTAATTCAGAAATTGAAAGGTCATAACTGCAAACTGATTTGGATAGCCCCTCTTAGGTGTGACAAGTCATTGGTCAAGAAGAGTTCAGTAATTTTCTTCTTAGCAGGGTATAGTTTGGCATGGATCATGTGACCATCAATTATGCTGCTGTCTACTTAGGAGAGTGGGCTATCCTTCGTACAGGGAATCCAGCCATTCATCCCCCTTGGGGAATGTTTTTAAAGGAGAGAGCACATTTTTTGTCAATTATATTTCTGTGAATATACTTATCCAATCACATTACGATAAAACCCTCGCAACCTCCCAGCTAATGTCAGCATCCTAAGTTGAAGTATCGTTCAGCTTAAAACTGGTACAACCTGTTGATGGTCAAAGGGAGGTAATGTGTACAAATTTCTTCCCCATACATATATGGTATATAAATAGAAAAGACACATTTTTCATCTTTTTTGCAAGGGCTGGACTCAGGAGTAGTCAAGTTTTATTTTACCTATAGTTAATGTGATTGGGAAAGTATTCTCAGACAAAACTATTTTATGACAAAAATTTGTTGTCATGCAGCTGTAAAATAATACCCAGCAATTGCCCAGGCAGCATAAGTAAGGAAATACTTTCTTTCAGTTTGAATACAAGGAAATAATTATTTACTGTAAGAAGAATGCCATTTTGTTGGTTATACAAGTTAGGCTGCCATTTGCAAGACACTCAATGACAGCAGAAAAAATGTGGCCATGCATTAGCAAAATAACAAAGTAAATAAATTCACATGTTTCATGGAATCATATAACATTTATAGGTGTAGAATTTGTGATTTAATTAACATTCTGATTTGGAATAGGATCCATTGATAAATTATTTCAGAGTAGCAGGGCTTGAAATTATTGTTAATCCGATATCTCACAGTTAGTGATTTAGTGGACATCACTAAAACCCGGCAATCTCTAATCTACTGAAGCAGTAAATGTACTGCTGGTCACCATCATAACAGTTAGGAAGTGTTTGTGATTCTGAATTCCCTTTATTGGTTAATTGATCTGTTTATTGTGTTAATTGATCATTTACCAACACCCAGCACTTCACAAGGTACAATAAATGATCATGGACAGGTGTTAAACCACTTATCCACTCATCAAGTAAATTAGAATGATTATTGCCAAAACAGACTTCATGCACATGGAACTAGACTGGTGTACTGCTCCCATGCACTGATTTCATTAGTGAAGATAGAAAATGGTATAGGGTATCAGGCTGGAATTGACCAATTGAAAATTGTCATGTTGGCTGACTCAGCAAATAATCCAGAAATATACTAAATTTGTGTATGTTATATTTATATAGTTTTTGATAAATAGTCAGTGCAATATGCTATGACAACTGTAAACATTTGGAAGTATTTGCAAAGTGCAAGGCTGCCACTGAAACTACAGAAATTAGATGATGACAAGGGAACACAATTGCAAATATGATCAGCAGAAGAGACTTAGAAAGCAACAGAAATGCTGAAAAAATGAACACAAATGGTTAAAGTATGACCCTGTGATCTTGTGCAGTTGTGTATAAGAAAGTGTGCTGGGTTATATACATCATTTTTTAGTCTTGTTGGTGAAATACATCTGTTATTGTTTAGAGTTGATGTTAATGAATAATAAACATTGAATTAGAAGCTCATCTGGCTCCTGTCTGATTTTTGCAGGAACAATGAAAGTTAAGTGATCCCTTGGGTGAATGTAAAAATTTCTGATTTCAAGCCCTGGAGTAGAAACAAGTGTAACATATAGCTCTAAATTAAAATATTCACTTATAAGTTGGGTTCAGCTGCAAACTGCACAGACCCAGAACTGTGATTGAATAATAAACCAACAGATCTGGATCTATGTAGTTTGTTATAAATAATCAGGAGAACAAACAATATAGACCTAGCTCTGGTAGCAGATTATGCAATGGCAGATCAGGGTCTGTGTTGTTTGCAGTTGGACATGACTTATAAGCGAGTATATATACCATATGTACCTGCTTATAAGTCGAGTCAAACTGCAAACATGCATAATGCACTGGCAGATCTGGGTGTGTGCAGTTTGTTGTTGGACTCGACTTCTAAGAGAGTATAGATGGTAGATGTTGACCATAATGGTATATAAATAAGGTGGAAATCACTTTTGTCAGCCTACATACATACTACCAATCATAATGAAAGACGCAAACCTTGTTATGAACTATTAATTGACAATTTTTTTTCAGATTTGAAAGGTAAAGTTTCTGTGGAGATCAACAGGCATGAAGAATACATTGACAGCTCAGGGTGAGTTTGTCACTTGGAAATACAAAACAGGACTGAATGAAACAAATATTCATTGATAACAAAAATATTTACATAAATAAACTTTCAAGTGGTAACCTCTTTCACCCTTCCATGCATACCATCTTGTGACCTGTGATAAATTAACTAGTTCCTCAGTAACCTTGTCTTCCAATAAACTAAAGATATATTTTGGTCCCAATAAGGTCAGTGAAATACTGATCAAACCTCCATAAGTCAGTCAAATACATTGATCCCAGCAGTGTCCTGTTTAGAGTAGGTTTCAGTTAATGTGATGATTGCCACCCATCATATTGTAATGAATAATAAATTTTGATATTATGCACTTGAATATGGTTTGTAGCAGAATCTTATTCTATGATTCACTGGATATGTATTGTTATATTTAATGGGTATAATTTAATTCTCTAACTTTTTTATATGATTTTTTTTTCCCTTAAAATCCATGTTCTTATTATCCCTTTACTTCATGCAAGCGCCTTTGGACACCTCTACCCGATTCACATGTAAGCGCCTTTTGACACCTCTAAACCATTCTCATGGAAGCGCCTTTTGACAGCTGCTGTAAACATCAGCCATTTTGAGTGGGTTTTCGTAGTGCCACCTTCAGGGAAAACCCCCTATTAGATACTACATTCATTGGTTTGAATGACCATTACGTCGGATCACGGGATCACTGTTTATGCTCTGATCGAAATCTGCTATTTAAAGTAACTGCGTCATGTTCTCCACTCTCCAAAATGGAGGTCGCGGATTTAGTTCAGTACTTACTCGAGTTTTCATGATTAGAATCACAACTATGAAAGCTTCAATAACTTAGGTAAAGGCTCTGATACTGATGTAGGAAGCCATTAGTTTTTATAAATTATCAAATTCAGCTGATTTAGTGATGTAGACGCAGACAAAGAACTTCATGGACTTGATGGTGAACAAGATCTCTCAAGATTTTAAAGCACATAAAAAAAGTTCTGTGAAAAATAATTATACAGCTATAACGATCGGATTTTGCTCTTAAATCTTTCCATACATAATATATGTGTACCAAAAACTTAAAATGGTTAAAATTGCTGTTAAACGTAACATACACTTCACTGCTTAACAGGCCTATGGGTATGGAGTAGAATAAGTAAAAGGTGTTCTATTTATAGTGCACTGCACTGGGTAACTTTGCTACATGCGTATCAAAGGGCTAAAAAGCCATACACTCTATGAGGTAAAGGGTTAAATTGATATTTTTGTCTTTAAAATGTTAGTGCATTTTTAATATTTTTCCCCCAATTTTGTTAAAAAATTTTTTATTCCAACCCTAGGGTGGTTTACTATATTTTACTATTGTGGGGATGAATTCTTACTGATCCATTCTGTTCCACTGTAATTTTTTTCAGACTCATCATTTGGAAAGTGGTATACTTTGTGATGGTGAATGGCATGTACATTCCGTCTGAGGGTCTTGAGAATCTGAACCAGTCTAAACTTCAGGAAAAACTGAACTTTACAAGTGTACAGAATCAGTCATACCACATCCTGGAAGTAAAAGATCAACATGTGTATCGCTACAGAGAGAGATTCAGTGTTTTCTTGAAATCAAAGATTAGTAGAACATCCTTTTCATGGTTCCAGGCAACAATTAAAATGGCATGGGAGAAACAAATTAAAGGTAAAAGAACTTTCAACTCTAGCATCAAGTATTCATCTTGTATCAGTATCATAAATGTTACAAAGAGAACTTCGTTTTATGGTTATTTGGAGATGACAAAGAGAATTCTTGTGCAGAAAACTAACCCAAGGACAATTTTTGTTACATAAAATCCTTAATAGTGCATTTTTTGACAGATTTCACTTTGTTCTGGATATGAAGGAAGAAAAAAGGTGATCAAGTGGTGGCTGAAATAATAATCATGGCCTTCTGTCTTTAGTTCCTTGTCCAGATAGACTTTATTTCTTGATAGTGATTTTTATGTTGAAGGTACTTGAAGGTATTAACAAATTTTCTTTGTTCACAGAATATCAAATCTGCAGATGCCTAAATGTGACTGTCAACTCTTTAGAAGAAGTACTTGATGAAAATGGGTAATTCATATTTTGCTTCTGATGTTAATAATATACAGTAAACCTTGCTGAATTAATTCATTATTTCAGTGTGTTGTATAAACTTACCTATACATCAGATCCAACTGCAAACTGCACAGATCCAGATCTGCATTTTGTGTAATGAGTCAGCAGATCTGGGTCTATGCAGTTTGTTAGGAGTAATCAATAGAACAAACAGTATCAGCTATGATTTGCTAGTGCACTATGCAATGGCAGATCAGGGTCTGTGTTGTCTGCAAATGGACTCCACTTATACAAGATGTTACAAATCTGTGGTCTTAAACTAAGTAACAGAAAAGAGTGAAAACCAACAAGTTTTGTAAAAATTATAATTTATTTCCCTGAAATATAATGTGAAAGATTAGAAATAGCTTACAGTATGTTGAATGAAACCTAAATAGTCTTAAAAAGTTCTGTGAAAAGTCCAAAAGTATCGAGTATTCCAAAAGAGTTCCAGTGGTAACCCAAATTAAGTTCAGTCTATTGTGCTGATGTACAGTCTGGAATAATTTGATGTGCTAACAGTCTTGATGTATCAGAATGATATAATCCTAAATGTCTTTCAGTTAATTCACAGTAAATCCAAAAGAGCTATTAAATTCAAATGTCTGAGCACTTTGTATTCCAGTGAATAATTTAAATAAATAAATTAAATCCACACAACTGAATTCAACATAACTGTTTGATTCTTCTAATACTGATGGTTTTGCTGGGAATAAATAATATCTAGTAAATCATCGCTTATATCAAAAACTGAGATGCAATACAGAAAGTAGACATAGTGAAATCACTAACTTTGTTAACAAGGTTAAATACTTTAATAGCCTTCCAATCAGGAACTAGGTCACCTGGTTTTCTCAGGGGGAACCCCATCAAGTTCATCATCAAGAATTTTTCTAATACTTGCAAGGTCAAAAGGTCACAATAATATGTTTACTCTTATAATGAAAGTATAATGTGTTTACTTGAACAAAATGATCTCATCCTAGAGTACAAATCCACAGCTATAAAGAATTAGCTATTTAATATATTTAGTAAATGACCTTTTCAATCTATAATCATGAAAATTAACACACATGATATAGATATACATAACAACATACATAACAACAAGTATATACAGAATTGTTCCATTCAAACCTATAGCAGAGTAATATTGTAACAAGTTACAGTGAACTCTTTATCTTTCTGTGTGTGAATTTTGTCTGAGTGTTAACACTGGTGGTGGTGGTAAAATGATGTAGTAGTAGCAGTAATAGTATAGTGTTAGTGGTAGTGGTGAAGATGGTAGTGGTACTGGTGATGATGGTAATGGTGCAGCTGGTAGTGGCTTTCTGTTTACAATATTTTGTACATAACCATGAAAATAATCTATAGCATAAGTAGTATATAAATTAAGAGTCCTGATCCTTAATGTACCTAAAACAAGTAGCATACAAATTTATTCCTGAACCATGGGACATTTTATGGAGTCTTTACATATGTGGAAACTGGGGTGGATGATATATATCATCTTTAGTATATTTTTTTTCAAAGTTATTGGTACTAAAATATCAAGCCATAGCTCATCATTCTTATATTGGTACTAAAATATCAAGCCATAGCTCATCATTCTTATATTGGTACTAAAATATCAAGCCATAGCTCATCATTCTTATATCTTCCTTTATAATTTGTTTCTTAGGAAGTCTTACTGGCTGTTGACATATTTTCTGATCAAGAATACAAGTTTGGTTAATTCCATGATATCAGTTTCACTAAATCTCTCCATTCTGAGAGAGGGGATGAATTCTTCCAAACAGCATACTGGTACTGTTGTAGAGGAGCAGGCAACAATTTACAGAACATCACAGTCCTTTGCTTTCTATCTGAGCACAGAGATTGGATACCAACATTCATATAACTTTGAACTGGCTATTGAGAGGGCTTGGAAAAAGAAAAATGAAGGTACAGTTTTTAGAAGTAGCAGATGATAATAAATCCTGTAAATGATACATTTAGTAAATGGTACAAAGTTACAATAGAACTTTTAATCGTATTGTTTAATGATTTTGGTGCTGGGCCAGCCTGGATTGACTGCCTTGGTGTGTCCTTTGGAGAGGTACTTAGCTCCCATCTCCATGGCATCATCATGTCAAATAATATATTGAAAGTACTGTTACAAAACCAAGCATAATTTGTATCTCAATGCATAATTTTTGCTTAATCAATGAGGGCTTTTTTTACATTTTACAATGAATTGAAGCTAGTGAGCATTGTACAGTGAAAAAACACTATAACAGGACGGTCAGGGTCCACAAAGTGACATAATGTTTTGTAATGTATCATGCAGTATCCCCAAAAATCAACTAATTTAAGAATACATGCACAATGAAGGGGGTGTGGGTAGGAGGGATGCAAAACTTCAGGCTTCATTGATGAAGTAAGTCACTTAATTTGGTACATATTAAGTTACAAATACTCAAAACCAAAAAGACATATTTGCTATTTAATTATATTTACAGAGAACTATGAATTGGTTCATGCACATGTAAGAAAATTTGTAACTGAATAGTGTAAATAAACATAGTATACTCACCAACCAATCTCACAGTATCTTTGTAACTGAATAGTGTAAATAAACATAGTACAAGTGTACTCACCAACCAGTCTCACAGTATCTTTGTAACTGAATAGTGTAAATAAGCATAGTACATGTGTACTTACCAACCAGTCTCACAGTATCTTTGTAACTGAATAGTGTAAATACACATTGTACAAGTGTACTCACCAACCAATCTCACAGTATCTTTGTAACTGAATAGTGTAAATAAACATTGTACAAGTGTACTCACCAGCCAATCTCACAGTATCTTTGTAACTGACTAATGTAAATAAACATTGTACAAGTGTACTCACCAACCAATCTCACAGTATCTTTGTAACTGAACAGTGTAAATAAACATTGTACAAGTGTACTCACCAGCCAATCTCACAGTATCTTTGTAACTGAATAGTGTAAATAAACATAGTACAAGTGTACTCAAAACCAGTCTCACAGTATCTTTGTAACTGAACAGTGTAAATACACATTGTACAAGTGTACTCACCAGCCAATCTCACAGTATCTTTGTAACTGAATAGTGTAAATAAACATTGTACAAGTGTACTCACCAACCAATCTCACAGTATCTTTGTAACTGAATAGTGTAAATAAACATTGTACAAGTGTACTCACCAGCCAATCTCACAGTATCTTTGTAACTGAATAGTGTAAATAAACATAGTACAAGTGTACTCAAAACCAGTCTCACAGTATCTTTGTAACTGAACAGTGTAAATACACATTGTACAAGTGTACTCACCAGCCAATCTCACAGTATCTTTGTAACTGAATAGTGTAAATAAACATTGTACAAGTGTACTCACCAGCCAGTCTCACAGTATCTTTGTAACTGAATAGTGTAAATAAACATTGTACAAGTGTACTCACCAACCAGTCTCACAGTATCTTTGTAACTGAATAGTGTAAATAAACATTGTACAAGTGTACTCACCAACCAATCTCACAGTATCTTTGTAACTGAATAGTGTAAATAAACATTGTACAAGTGTACTCACCAACCAGTCTCACAGTATCTTTGTAACTGAATAGTGTAAATAAACATAGTACAAGTGTACTCACCAACCAATCTCACAGTATCTTTAAGAGTCAATCACATTGAAAATATGAACAAAAAAAAATAAACTTCTTTCAAACCTGAGTACTTAAGTTCTTGCTGATAAACAAGCATATCAACAGGTGTGAAACTGCTTCAGATATTTTCTGTAAATAGTATGTGATATATAGATCCTAGTCTGACCAAGTTTGGAAGTAACCATTTGATTTTATGGGTAAAGAATGATGTAAAAGCAGATAAAATATTCTCTTAAAAAATGGAGCATGGATTCATATGTTTTATAACTAATACTATGAATCTGCATGAATGCACAGGGAAAATGGGGAGTGGCATGTTTGTTGGTGACAGTAAATCATCCCATCACCCTTACAACTTAAATGATTCTGTTTTAGTCAGCATCCAGCTTTGGCATGTGTATAAATGATAGCCTTCCCATTTCAACAATAAATGGTCAGCATCCAGCTTTGGCATGTGTATAAATGATAGCCTTCACATTTCAACAATAAATGGTCAGCATCCAGCTTTGGCATGTGTATAAATGATAGCCTTCCCATTTCAACAATAAATGGTCAGCATCCAGCTTTGGCATGTGTATAAATGATAGCCTTCACATTTCAACAATAAATGGTCAGCATCCAGCTTTGGCATGTGTATAAATGATAGCCTTCACATTTCAACAATAAATGGTCAGTATGTATCTGAGTAACCTAAAATTGATGTTTGCATTTCTGACTACATTTAAAGGAAATAACTGAGTCCAATTTTATGGATTGTAGCCATATACCTTTTACTTTAAAACTTAAAGGAAAGACATAATGTGTTGATGCATTTATATTTATGGAGTTAACTGAGGTGAGATAATGTAGAGTGGGAAAATGACTGTACATATATGTGGCAATAACCAAAACAAATGTCAAACAAATTTTCCAGGCCTCCACAGTATTTTTGATATACAAACTATTTCATTCCAGTTATTAGGGGATATACTCTATACTAAATGGATAGAGACAAAAGTCACAATTAAAAATAACCAGAAAACTCAATGTTGCCTTTAATCCTAGAAGATGATCAACATTTTAAAACATTGTTCCTTAATGGAATCATTGAAGTTCTAATATTGGCACTTTGTATTTGTATTTACTTTGTACTTTGATATTTATATGTACTTAGCTAACAAGAGAGTGCAGTCAGAGAAATACCATCAAAGGCAATTCAGCTGTTGAAAATGTTTTTCAGAGTTCACATGGATGTCTGAGCCAAGAGTCACTATTAAGAGAACCATGCGATATGTGCAGCTAATTTCAAGGTAACGGGTTTTATCAGACGACTTTCACTATCATCAGTACTCATTTATAACTTGAGACCAACTGCAAACTGCACAGACCGAGATCTGCCATCACATAATGTGTCGGCAGATTTGGGTCTGTGTAGTCTGTCAGGAGTAATCAGTAGAACAAACAGCATAGACTCTGATCTGCCAGTGCATTATGCTACGGCAGTCCAGGATCTTTGTTGTTTGCATTTTGACTTGTCTTATAAGTGAATACATATGGTATCTGATTTAAATTATTATTGATAAATCATAACTTAAATTTCAACCATCTGGTTGAATGTTTTTGGCTTTGACTGTCACTGGATTGATAATACTGGTTGAATAAAACTCTTTGTCTTTTGGTTCCACTTTGTCAATTTTGCAATATTTTTGCTGGGGATTTGTCTGTCATTCTATACATCCATCACTCTCTGTTCAATATTCTCTCTCTCTCTCTCTCTCTCTCTCTCACTGCACAGCTCTCACCTCTCCTTTTCTTTGCTACAGTCAGTATGTTACCAACTCTGTTTCAACACTGAGATAAAATTTATTATTGTACCCAGCTTGGCACTTTGAGAAGTGGTTGTTATAAAGGATTCGTGTGTGTGTGTGTGTGTGTGTGTGTGTGTGTGTGTGTGTGTGTGTGTGTGTGTGTGTGTGTGTGTGTGTGTGTGTGTGTGTGTGTGTGTGTCCCGCGCTTTACCCAAACTTGTGATCATGTCAGTCTAGTAGTGATCATTAGAGCATTTCAGACATGATAAAAGTTTCTTATATGTGCACTCTTAGCACAAAAGAGGAAATTTGTATGCACTCAGCTGGTGTGTTTTGCACTGCATGTGAAATATTGGGAAAAATTAAGTCAATTTCATGTCCAAAATGCACATGTAGAATTTTACCATATGTAATGTATTACACCTCTGGATATTTAAGACAGGACAGCAAGGGAGGCTGTCTGCTTGAAGGAGGGCAGGACATGCCCCATAGAGGGCAGGATGCAGTAGCCTTCTAAAACAGGCTAGGAACAACACTGTTGTCCATCCATCAATCCATCTGTCTATCCACTTTAGCACTGAACTCTTATTTCAATAAGTCAGTAAACCTGTTAAAAGCAAATCAGCAGTTTGGGTGCCCTTTGGCTGAAAGTGTGTTGCACACCAATATTAGGTCACTGTGACTTATAGGTTTTTTTTCATTATTGTTTAACCCCTTAGTACTCATCAGTTTGGAAACTGAGCTGCCTAATTTGCATAAAATTTATCCAATAGGCCACTGTTTTGGCATTCCTTATGAGTTTACTTCTTATACAATAATAATTTGTTGTGGTCACTGGATGGATATTGGATATGCTTTATTTCAGCATGCAATGGATGATATATTTGTTTGTCATTGCAACCAGATCCTGTATTGAATTTATAAAGCATGATAAAATGACATATTTTAAAGCTTTCTTTCATATTGTGTTCTTGCAAAGTAAGATATGCTTTGAATTTTCACAATTTAAATGGCATATTCTCATCTATATTATAGAAAAATATTAACCGTAGTATTAAAATTTTTAAATGACTTGTATCTCAGCCTTGGATGCTGAGCAAATGTTTACAAATGGCTGACATGATGTTACATTGAATGGATGAGCTTGGATTGAAGTGCACAGTTGCTTTAATCCTGTAATTAAATTAATGATTTAATTCATATTTGCTTTTAAGGTTTAGTTTGTCAACTCTATAAGCGATAGTTATGAATGTAAGAACTTTATTTTGGTACTGTACTTGACATCTTAATCAGGTTTGCTTTGAAAGGTGTCAGGCATCATTGTGCTGTAAAGGGCCTTGCATCAAAAGCATCATTGCATGGTGAATTAATTGTGCTTAATAATGATATTTCAGGGCTCAAATTCCAATACCTTATAATTATTGCTACCAAAGATGCAATGCGATGCATTTTGGATAAATCTCTTTTATGCATGATAGCCATGACCTAGTTTCCAGGGTTTATTTGAAATTTATGAAAGAAAAAAAGAGACTAGTGCTACAGTAGGAAATCTGTCTTATATGCTCCTGCCCTCTTACAACTTTTGTTCAGGCAAACTCAGTCCCAATTTTAGAATATGTAATTTGACAGAAAAGTAACACAGTTTGTTCAGTATAATTTCAGCTTCTCAAAAAAAGTCATAACTTTTAAGAAAGCAAACTTACATTGCTGATTATATAACAAATTTGCACTTTTTTTTTTTTCATTTCACAGAAAATTAAGTCTGTATAACAACCAGCACCTCTGTCATGTGACCATACCCAATACCTATGTCATGTAATCATACCCAGTACCTATGTCATGTGACAGTACCTAACACCTATGTCATGTGACAATACCTAACATCTATGTCATGTGACCATACCCAACATGTATGTAATGTGACCATACCCTGGGCACCTATATCACACTTTTATTGAATTATGTTACTCGTGATTAAATTGCACATGAGAATATTACAGTAGTGAGGAAAGCGTGAGGCATGGCTGTATCCAACTAAATATCACATGCTGTTTAGTGTTCCTTGACCGTTACCAGTGGAACCCTTGAGAGGAATAAAGATTTATGTAGTAAACCATAGAAAGCACCAACAGCTATTCTACTAATTGCAGTAGGTATATACAGATTGTCAAAGTGTATTTAATGACTATTTTCGAAAAGAATTCAGGTTCATTTTGCAGACTAAACTGAGCTACTTTGCTAAAAGTAAAGATAAAATTAACAAGTTCTCTAGATAATTCCCATGGCTTAATAATGACCAGATGCTGTATTTCTCCTATGATGAGACCAAGGGTGCCAGACTAATTAATTTGTCAGAAAGTAGAGGGTATTATCAGACAAGATATACTTAGTCAATCTTTGTCATAATTTTATACAAATAGTAGATGGGCTTGTCATCAGATAAATGTGGTAATGTACAACAGCAAAAAAAAAATACAAATAAAAACAAAATGAAAGTTGTTGCCAGAAACATTTGCAAAAAGACATTTGTACAGAGTTTAATTATTCCTCAGTCTTGCTTTATTAGATTTTAGTTTTTACTTCTTTTTTTGTCTCTTCACAGTACTGTAATATGGAGGGTTGAGTACTTCCTTGGAGACATTTGTGTTGGAGAAGGTTGCTCTATGTTGGACCCCCAAACCCTCCCATTGCTGACTGCTGCTGATGTCCAGGCTCAGATTAACTTCACCAGTCCTGGTCTGCAGCAGAATTACACTGTAGTAAACACTGGTCAGTCTGTAGTTGATTACAGGTACCACTTTAGTCTGTACCTGACCACCAACCTGAGAGATGTGGATAAGAACAAATTTGGGCATATTATCAGGAGAATTTGGAACACAACACAAGGTGGGAACTAGAAAATTAAGTAACTAAATATATGACCTTGATGGCATGTTTGAGCTCAAGAATTTCAAACACTTTACATCATACAAAAGTTAGTGGTTGACCATTCATAGATAGTCATCTTATCCAAGTATTTCATTTTCTTTGCACAGGAGCATAACTCGAGATAGTACCATCATTAATCCAAATATTCAGAACATCTAATTTTCTGGACACCATATTTGAAAAATTTATAATTGTTTTTAAAAGTGCATATAATTTCCAGACACCAGATACATTTCTTTAGCAGATGGAAAAAATTCAAGTTGGAAAGTAAAGTAAGGAATGTTTAACCCATTTTCATGAACAGATGATTTCAGTAGTTGACTGTTGACCTTGAAACCACTTTGATTGCCCTAACTATATCTGGGATCTTCTGGCCTTCTCAGTTTTTGACTGAGAGGGCAAGAGTCAGGCAGGTAACCAGATTCGAAGACTTTTATTCATTGGAGGGTTCACTACATTCACAGCACTCTGTGGCCTTATCTTAACAATTTCCAGAAAAGCAGAGAGGGTCCAATTAATTTTACTTTCAACTTGCTGTTGAGAGACAGAGAGTGGACTAACTCAGCCTATCAGAGTATACAGAATGCTAACACCGTTGCCATTTGTGTCAGTGCTGGCAATGCCATTGCTGATACCCAGTCTGAAAGACAGCTCCAGTGACCTAGTGGCTAGAGCATCCACCTCAGATGCGGGAGGTGGCATTTTCAAACCACCGCTGAGTCATACCAAAGACAAATAAAAATGGTAGTAGCAGCTGCCTTGCTTGGCGCTCAGCATTAAGAGGTTAGTGTTAGGACTGGGTGGCCTGGTGTCAGGATAATGTGACTGGGTGGGACATGATACTACAATATGCCCCAGTGCAGGACATCACTACAGACTGTCACACTGCAGATATAGTAGCAATATGACTGAAAAATTGTTAACGCTATGTTAAAAATCCAAAACACACACACAAAACACAACACATGATTCCCAGCCTGACATGTTTATCGCTGCCACATTTGGAAACCACTTCTTTGTGCCACTTAACTTTAAGCTGCTAAACAATCACATGCCATATAACCAGTCTGGCCTTTCAGACCACGTATTCTTTGAGCTGATGTTTAATGACTACAGCAGGGTACTTCAAAGCACTAATAATTGGGCAAGCTATACCATTAGCAGTATCTCCATGGAGTTCAGCATTGTAAATCACTCAGAAATCTGACACATGATAAGGCAGCAGTAATTGGGAAAAGCTTTTTTTTAACTGCGCCATCACATAATGGTGCTGAACAAGAATGACCCCATGTGGGACATCAATCTGAACATGCTGGCAAAGGCATGCAGATGATAGATTTGCTCATTTCAAGGATGTGACAAAGAATGTCAAGTTCGCATGTGATATGCAAAATGTCTACAACCCCCTTATTAACAAGGTGTTTGTGACAATCAAGGGCATTCCAAAAATTTTTTATGGTGGACCTTTAAGGGTATTTTGTTCTACCACACATTGTGCAGTACATTTCAGGTCACCATCCCTCAAAAGGGGCCAGGTTGTTGGAGTCAGTGTTTCAAATGGGGTGGAGGCAGTACATGATTACAGACATCAGGTGAGCATTGTCATAGTGAGGTTTGGCAAACCCAGTAAGAAGTCGAGGTTTCATATCATACATAATTTAAAACACCTTTCTGCCCATGCTCTTTTTGTCTTACAAGATCAGCCTTGTCTGGTACTGTCCACTCCCCCCCCCCATAATCATCCCTATCCTCCTCTTCCTTAACCAATTATCCGGAATGAAAAACTTTATGCCAGTAAGAAAAGCTGCAAGAAGGTTGATTGCACATTCATTAGTCATTTGGTTATATAAGATTAAGCTTTCACACAGATGCTGTTTTGGCAGTTTTGAAGTGTCCACCTCCTGTCCCATTTTGGGGAGTCAATGGGGCATAAGCCCCTTCAGGAGAATTTATTGCACATCAGACTGACAGGAAAGGGTGTTCTCATCCTCCCTGACAGCTCCACTGTGAAAAATTAGATCTAAAGGCAAGGGGAAATCAAATCCCCAGCTCTTCCTCCTGTGTTGGGTCTCAGGTTGCATCATCTACAAATCCACATCCAAGTCAGCATTATCATATTCTAATGGACCCACTTTCCTGATGAAAAGCAGTTAATTTTGACTCAATGGTTATAAATTCTAATAAATCTGCACCTGTTGTGGTTGACCACTTGTTCTTGCAGGAGAAATGCAAAGCTACCAAACATCTCTCCATTCCCACATATAAAAGCCTGCACATCAGAGGCTTCTTTCATGAACTGGAATGGCCTAGACGCATATGTCTTCCCTAAAAACCTCTGATCTCCAGAGTCTGGCAGAAAACAATGGAATCAGAATGCCATTAGGGCCCAATTGATCCCCATTAGTTGGGAAAATCCTGGATAAAGGATCTATTAAACTTAGCCATAGAGATTCCCAGGAAAATACTGGTCTTTTCTCACTTGCTGAAGCAACCACAAATGCAGGTGTTCCATCCAAACCCAGAAGTGTTGAATCTGCATGCCTTGTTCATGTTAAGCAAACCCTCCTAGGAAAACAGTTCTCTGAACAAGTGGTGGATAGAAGCACTCAGACAAGAATGACCACCACTTGAAAGCATAAAGGGAAGTAGAGAGTTTTCTCTAAATAATGCAAGTGGAAACTCACTGCTTCTTTAAAAGCCTTTGTATTAGAAATAACCAACTTCTTCTTTGTCTCTGAAGAGAAAATAAGTTAGCCCCATCACTGCAAAAGGCTGCTGTTCCATAATCAAAGACATGTTTCATCATCATGGAAGGGAAGATATAGGCAAAACATCTGATATTGTAGACTTTGATTTGTCTTGACCCAAGGCTATTTATGGTCATATATTTGTGAGAAAGCTTTCCATGGATCAGTGATTCTTGCCAGGGTTTTTCTGGGTTCTTCCTACACCAGTTATACTGGTTGCCATGTATAGCCTATCGAGTGCATTAAGCTAATACCAACAATAACAGTAACAGCAATAGAATATAATTTTTCTAATTTTTAAGTGTCTAACATATCTAGAAAAATTATTTATCTGAATATTTACATGCATTTGTGTACATTATTACCTGGTCCTTTTGCCTGTAAAATACAAACTTGTAAAAAATTTGACATCCATTTTTATGGCAGTTCCATAATAATAATAAAGTCTTTAGGGTGGCACATTTAATACACAAATTAATTTCCATTGTGGCTGTCAGTTTCTGCATTTGTACTAATATTTCAAATGATGCTGGGAACAAGCATCATGCAATGTATTACTGATTAGCATGTAAGAAAGAATCAGGACACAATATTCTGTCCACAAACTTATTGCTAAGTTAGTTTCTCTCACACACACACACACACACACACACACACACACACACACACACACACATTTCCAGAGACACTTTTATCTAGCTTCATCTTGTTTCAGATGAGTCTACTCATGGAGAAATTAAAGTGTTCATACCAACAACAGAGGAATATGTATTTACAAGCAACTTTGGAAGATTGCATGGGTATGTTTTTTATTGTTTTTTATTGTTTGTTCTTATTAGGAGTTCAGAACAATACAGTGAGGATTATGTTTACAATGCAGCTTTGTCTTTTTTTATTACAGGTCATCTTAAATACCAGCGATTTCTGCTGGATTTTCACAAAGAGGGGAATACCTATAGCAAATTCCACCTTGGGGCACAGTTTTATTGTAAGAACAATATCATGAATAGATCCCTCATAGTTTGTTTCAACAAACCTGTATGATGAACAACTTTCAATCAGCAATAAAACTTAAGATGTTTTTATCTTCATTGTTGGCACAGTTGTTGCAAGATAGTTACAACAATGGCACTTTGTTTTATGCATTAGAATTGCATGTAACAGCAGAGACATTACCACTGAATACTGAAAACTGCATGTAACAGCAGACATTACCACTGAATACTGAAAACTGCATGTAACAGTACAGACAACACCACTGAATACTGAAAACTGCATGTAACAGCAGACATTACCACTGAATACTGAAAACTGCATGTAACATTAGAGACAACACCACTGAATACTGAAAACTGCATGTAACAGCAGACATTACCACTGAATACTGAAAACTGCATGTAACAGCAGAGACATTACCACTGAATACTAAAAATTGCATGTAACAACAGACATTACCACTGAATACTGAAAACTGCATGTCTGTCACTGTTCAACCTTACCATTTGTGGTTGGTGAAACACTTTTAATAAGTAGATAATCAGTATAAGCATCGCATTGCTCAATTACAAAATGTCACTAACTTACGAAGTGCTTCATTGTGGTGGTTGATGAATAAACCATATTATGACATGATCAGATTGAGCTTTGTTAATCAATGTTACATGTTTTGTTATGCTCACAGCAAATTGACTGCACATGATATTCATACACTTGCTCATGGGTGGGTGGTCTTAAGTTTGTAGTATTCCTGTGATTTGAGGGATTGGGTGGGTGGTATTCGTGTATGGGGGTGGGTGGGATTCATGTATTTTGGGGGTGGGTGGTGGGATTCATGCAATTGTGCCATCTTGAAGAAGGTACTAAATCTATATGTTAGTATTTACAGCTTCCTTTGAAAGAATTAGCATCCAATATTTATGTTAAACATTTTACTTAAACCATCTTAGTTGGCTATGTATATCTTGTATGCTTTGTGTTTAACAGGAGTAACTTAAAATTTCAGAGGTATATAATTCTTATGCCTTTGATAGAGATACCCTTACTTCTTATTTGTTTTTAAGAATCAACAAGAGGTTCCTGTTCTCTATAAAATATATCCCATGGATCTGTTGTTCACCGCAATAGATGCATTGAATTTGTGGGAAAATATTTCCAGAAATGTTCTTCATGTGATATGGAACTAATTTACAATTGTTTAAAGAGCAGCTTATGAAAGAAAAAAATGTATAGAGAAATTATTTTTTACTTCATTTTTTTTGCATGAAATAATTGACTTTATTAATTATGAAAAAATAATTAATCTCCTTAAATGTATTTATGAAATTGAACAGACAAATAATTGTCATCATAATTTCTGTTTCATCCAAGTAATATTTCGTACAGGTAATTTACAAGGAATAGAATGAATTCAGGGAGTCTTGTCATTAAATTCAGAGAGATTTGTTCTTCAGTGCATAGAGATTTATCCTTCATTTCAGGGAGATTTGCCATTCATTGCATTGACTGAATTTAGGGAGATTTGTCCTTTAATCCAGAGAGATTTGTTCTTCATTTCAGGGAAATTTGTATGTCAGTTCATGGAAATTTTTTTCAGTTTTGTTATGTATATTTAATTTGCATTGTGTGTTAGTTATTTTATTTTTTTATTTCATTATATGCTATTGTAATGTAACAGTGTATGTTGGGCTTAACTTTGTCCAAAATCAGTTTTATTTTCTACTTGACCTGAATTATTGACTCTTTTATTCTGTAAACAACTAATACATAGCTAAAATATTCTTTATGTGTATGTGTTTGATATTAGGATCATTATTTATAGAAGTAAACATGTTTATTTGGGTCTGGGTCTAGGTTATTGGGATTCCTCTGGTGTACTTGACATAATCCAGGTTCTATATTATAATGTTAGTAACAGACCTTCTAACAATAATTAACATTTTATCTTGTAAACACTTTCAACTTTCCAATAGAAATTTTCCATTAGGTAATAGTCTTAGAAAATGCTAATGGTGACCTGAGGTCAAGTAGAGTACTATATAATCTTATTACTGGAAAAATTATTCGTTTGTAAATTCTTTTTTTTACAGTCTCACTTTGTATTCTAGGGTAATAAATTTTTTTTGAATTTTACTAAGCTTGTCGTTTTCACTCTTTTCTGTTACTTATTTTAAGAGCATAGACTTGTAACTGTTTAGGAAGATTGTCCTTCAGTTCATGGAGATCTGTCTTTTATTTCAAAGACTGAACTTAGGGACATTTGTCATTCAGTTCAGGGAGAATTGTCCTTCATTTCATAGACTGAATATGGAGAAATTTGTTTTTCAGTTCAGGGAGATTTGTCCTTATTTCATAGATAGAATTTAGGGAGATTTGCCCTTCAGTTAAGGGAGATTTTTTTCTCCAAAATACAGACCAAATATAAGAAAATTCTTGATCAGCTTCAGGGGAATTTCCCATTCTGTTACCTTTTCTGGCCATATTTTAGGGTCTTATCTGGGTGACTCTCTGATGATCAGGAAGATATCACATACATGCTGTGTCATTTCTAAAATAATCTCACATGAAGCTTTTGTTTTCTGTTGTAGAAAGTCTTACTGGAAGGTGGTAATATTCATTGAACAAAATGGAACTGTGGTTGATTCAGAAGTAAACACACCATTCAATGAAACAGCTATTTTGGAGAAAATAGATTTTGCAAGTGCCAACAACATGTCATACCAAGTGGTAGTAGGACTGAATACCAGTCAGCTGTTAAGATATGAGTACACTGTTTCCTTCTTCATCACAACTATGGTCAAATATGAGGATATTCAGGAAGTTGTAACTGAGCTGGAATATGCTTGGACGACTTTTGGTAAGAACTAATTCACTTCATAGCATAATATTTCAAATAGTTGCTTTTAATTTTTTTGGTATTAGTATAGCTGTGAAGGTGTCATTAGCGATCTGTGAGGAAAGATTGTTGAATAAGATTTCTAATTTTCCCATACCCAAGCCCATAAAAATAATCTTGCCAATGACTTGCCAGTTTTGTAAGAAAAGTGTACCATTGCAAGTTTTTTCAGAGATGAATAAACAAAACAAAATGTTTTTCACATTCATATGTTACAAATTCAATGATTATGGGTTTGAAGATATTTATCCCCATGCTTTATCATAGGATCTTGTGATACCTTTTGTCTGTCCATCCATTTGTCCATCTGTTCATCTATTACCATATGAACTAAAATTGCTCGATGGAAATTTTTAGTCATGTTGTCCTTAGGGTAACAATTAGTGGTGTGATGATTAATGACAATAATCAGAAATTAGCTGGAAAAATCAACAGTTAAGTATTTTATTATGATTTTAAATAATTGAATATATACAATAATGTTTACTTTTATAAACATTTTTAGCTACAGCCAAATCTGTCATTAGCATCAACCCATAGGAAAAGGTCATACTGATCTTTGTATACATGTGACACTGAATGCAGGTTCACATTTCAGATTTGGTTCTTGAACAAATGAAGTTACTATTATTATATGAAGGAATTAGTACAGTTAGCATTTTGCAGAATTCAACATATAAATTAAAAAATTATACATTTTGGAGGTATCTGATTGTTTGTACACTGTAACTGGAGTGAGCAGTCATAGAAGTAAATGACCTTGGAAAAATATAGAAAGTATCTGCCCAGTGATGTAATGCCTTTTAAGGTGAAATACTGTTCCAGTTGTGTAATTAAAATCAAATGTGCAGGAATTTTTGTCCTTAGTTCTGTGAGCTTGCAGAATTTGGCATTCCTTGAAAAGTTTTAAAACAGCAGAATATCTTTTATGAAATAGTGACTGTAGAGTTGCTTTATGAAATAGTGACTCTAGTGTTGGTCCATGACCTAATTTTGTATCAGAAAGATTAATTACTGATTAATGATCTGTTAACATTTTAATTTCATACATGGGTGGATATTTAATGAAGATATGGCACATTCATGTACATGCTCATATTTTCTGGATGACACTGCATTTTGTTTATATAAAGCTTCAATATGTTATATCTGAAATTTTAATTATCAACCACAGATATATAACGTAATAAAAAAATCTTCCCAAAAGTGTGAGAAAAACTTTTAGGGAGAAACTATACTAACATTTAGGTGTGGCTATTTTTGTCTCTGGTGATTTGTCAATTGTAGATGCTAATGACTTACAAATTTGTCAATTGTAGATGATGCTAATGACTTATCAGTTTGTCAGTTGTAGATGATGCTAATAGCTGACAATGATACTTGTACAAATTTCAAACCATGGGTGGCAAATGAAGATTTTAATTACATGAAAGTATTCAAAATATTTGGACCACTGACTTCCATATGATACTGCTCTGAAATCAGCCAGCTCAAGGGACCTCAAATTAGTTCATTATGGACTGATATCCTCTATATACAGATAAATTTTGTACTTAAAATTAAGAAAAGACATTCTGATGTGTTGTTCCTTATGAGCAGGTTTCTGTACATAGAGTTGAACATGGTCACATTTAAGACTAGATTCTTGATAGACCTGATGATAACATTCTACAGACTTCATTGGTGTTCCACAAACTTGCATCAGATCATCTCTGTGTCATCTGCCATCTTGACATATCAGTCTCTAATCTTCTATCTTTGCTACTAAGAAAAAACCTGCATGATTAATAGAACCCAATGAATGCATGATATCCAAGCAGACGCAACAACTTTGTTACCTACTACCGCAGAACAACTTGAGAAGTGCTTGCATTCATTGCTTGACAAACATGTCAGAGCAGCCAAGTGTAGAGAGTATCCATTCAGAAGTTTTCTCCAAGGTATAGTAGTGTTAGAGACCAGCTTCACATTGCTAAAAGAAAACACCATATGGCTGGGAGGCTATGGCTTGAATCTGGTCTTAATATTCATGAGCAAATCTTTAAAACTGCTAAGAAGACTCTCACAAACATCATTCATGCAGTGAAAGCACCCATTACACTACTAAGATCACTGAAAGCTCCAGCAGCAAAGAGCTCTTCAATATTACTAACAAGCTGATGTCAACTAACAAACAAACACCAATTCTAACAACCTTCTTCCCATTTGAACTTCCGGACCTGATTGAAGATTTCTTCTGTGACAAAGTAGAAACCATTAGAGACCAGCTTGACAGCATGGTTTCAGTTGACTCATTGCCACCACACAGTTGTGACTCAGAATTTCAAAGGCAACTTTTAACAGCATTTGAGCCTGTCACTATGGATTTCTGATGTAGAATCCTCATGAAGAGTGCCCCAAAGTCATGTAAATTGATCTGATTCCAACATCACTGCTGCTTGAGTGCTTAAATTTAATATTGCTTTCACTAACTGATGTTATTTCTATACCTCTCTCATCTGGGGAATTCCCATCATTTTTCAAAACTGCTATTGTAAAGCCTCTGTTGAAGTAACCAACCCTTAACCCTAAAAATATAACAGCCTAAACTCCCTTTCATGTAAACATTTTTAGAAAAAGTTGTTCTGTCCCAATGGGTATCTCATCTGAATTTAAATAGTCTTTTTCACAATTTACAATCTACATATTGCCCTTTCCACAGTATAGAAACTGTCCTTCTGAAAGTAGTTAATGATCTTCTCTCTGCTTTGGATACAGATTATAATCCTCACCTTCCTTGTCTTGTCTGTGGCATTTGACACAATAGACTATGTTGTATTACTTCACTGTCTCCTACATGTATCTGGCATTTGCAATACAGCCTTACCATTGTTCAAGTCATAACTAGTTGATAGGACACATTTTGTGTTTATAAGTCAAAAACATTCCAACCTAGTTGACCTACATTTTGGTGTTGCACAGGGTTCTGTTCTTGGTCCTATTCTTTTCATTCTGTACACTCAGCCCCTCTCAAGCATCATCATCTGGTGTCTCACAGATTGTAGGCTGATGACACACGAAAATACAAATCCAGTCACCCAGCTGAAGTTGATGCTACCATCCTAAGTGTATCGAGGTGCATTTCCATTGTGACATGCTGCAGATGAATCATGATAAAACTGAAGCCATTTTGATCAGGACACAAAGACTTTCTCATTCCTGTCCTTTACTTCAAACAACAAGTATCAGCAACATGAACATCAAATGCACACAAAAATTATGAAACCTTGGTATCATTCTTGACAGTACTCTCTCATTACACCAACATGTCATAAACACATGCAAGGCTGCATATCAGAAGCTGAAATGCATCAGCTCCATTAACAATTTTCTTTCACTTGATGCTGCTAAATACTTGTATATTCCTTAGTACTCTCTAGACTGGATGGTTATAATTCTCTTCTATTGGTTCATCTCAGTATCTCATACACAACTTCAAACAGTTCAAAACACAATGTTCTTTTGCATACAAGGGCCGAGCTACCTGGAACTAATTGTCTGTTCAACATAGACAAAACAATGAACTTTGATCTCATTCAGGAGTGCAATAAAAACACCTATTTCAATGCAAGAACATATTTAAGACTTGGCAATGTTTCCTTACCTTTCATTATTTTCAGCATGCTTTTATTTGCAATTTAGCATTGTTTGTTTTTGTAATGTTGTCTATGTATATGTCCTTATGTCATAATTAATACGGTAAATTGCTTAAAGCTGTTAAAGATTAAGTGGTATACTGGGTCCAGATTAATAATAATAATAATAATAATAATAATATAATAGCAATAATAATATGATGTTAATAATAATAATAGCAATAATAATAATAATTCACTAAGAAAGGTATCATTGCATATAGTAAACATAATAACAAGAAGTTTAGCACTGTCACATTTGGTAAACCTTATTTTCTTTTACAGCAATCCATACTTGTTGTGTTCAAATTCAGCTAGTCAGACAAGAAGACCACATCTCACTAAACAGGTAGAATATCAGATTTTTGGTTCGTATGTGAATGGTGACAATGGCGTAACATAGGTATTGCAGTTATGGTGGGAATAGGCAGTGGCAACAACTTGTAAGATTCCATACTATTTTCCAATCATTTACTGTATTAAACTGACACTTTGGTTTAATATTACAATATGGCTCAAGTTTGTACTCACTGTGCTAGGGTTTCTTGTAGTGGCAGTATTAACAGCGAAATAAAAGAATTAGATTAAGTGATTTAAAATCTTCAGACCCATTTAGACCAAATTTGGCACAGAGTATCCAGGCATGAAGCTCTTTCAAAATTTGTATAAATTATGCTGACATGAATTGCAATATTATCACCACTACTTAACATGGTCCCTTTTAATGAATCCTTCTCAAAAACAGTTGAACAGAATTTGATCAGATGTCACAAAATGCATCCTGGCAGGATGATCTTTCAAGCTTGTGTACTTTGTTTTATTATTATGATTTTCATATATGATTTATGTTACTAAAAATAGAAATACTTGTAATGAATATAGAAATCATTTGAATGACTTCTTCAAAACTAGTGAATAGAATGAGACCAAATTTCACAGCAGGCATCATGGCATAAAGGTATTTCAAGTCTATATATATATATATATATATATATATATATATATATATATATATATATATATATATATATATATCTGATGTTAATCTATCTTGAGATATGTTTGTAGTTACTAAGAATTGAAAAACCTTTAAATAAGTCTTTCTGACTGATTGACAGAAATTGACCAGTCCTGATAGATAGCATCCTGGCATGATGAGTTGTAGAAATGATAATAATCTGTCAGCATTACAAAATGTAGAACAAAGTTTAATTGACTTAATATGGTTGAAGATGGAAAAACTTAGGAACCTTGAAACAGCTATTCTCATAACAATTGCAGACAACAGCATTGAAAGAATGTTTAACAGAAAACATCCTACTGACCAAGACCTACTTGTCAACTGCTCTTATATTTTACTGTTAGGCAGATGTCATCCAGGTGAGCAGTCTCACATTTGGGCCTCTTGTTGAAAAAGTCATATTTTTTCTACATTAGTAGCTGTATTCATCTAACTTGAGTATAATGTTAGTAGATGCCTAAAACTTGCACTCTGAGATTTTCTGTCTTGCTAGCACAGGCAGAAATCAGCATTATCATAACACCATTCACAGGCATGACACAGCGTTCCACAGAACACTTGTATATTTCGTATTTGTGATAAATTTCATTGTAACTGAGATATAATTAGTCAACTTGAGCTATATATAAAGGGTTATACTTGGTTATCTTTTTGCAGCATTAGATTTCACTTCCTCCATAAGTGCCTTGAGATTTACATTGGTCATGTGACTGATCAGAAAAATGGTTACATGGATGTTATCATTTGGGAGCTAGATTTTAAAGAAGAAAATGCCAAATAAGCAGCATAATTTATGATTATCTGCATAAAAGCATTGCAGTTATTGTTCTTTTACCATTTGGGAGCAATAATTTAAGCAGATTAGGGTGCACCTTTGCAGAGGTAAAGTGTTGAAAGCTCTTTCCCTTATTTTGTGAGTTTCACCAGACTGCGAGTTTCAGACAATGGAGGGTGAAAAAGTGCCCAAGGCAGAATTCAGAGGTGATGGGCTTAATGAGCTAAATACTCAAAAACTGTTGCAAATGAAAGGAAAACATTACAGATGATTTTGCCACATTTTCTGCTGCAAATTTGTATGGGCAAATGAGCCTGTTTGCTATTGGCAACTGCCTCCATAGGTGTGAGACCTTGCAAGACTCATATTTTTAATTAGTTTACATTGGGACTTAAGGTCGCTGAGTAGCCACTAGACCCAAAGATTAGTATTAGGTGTTGTGTTCAAATTAAAGAACAATTTGTTATGGGTGTGCAAATAACATACAGTATAACTGATCAGCAATTATATTATGTGAGGGCAGAGTCTATGTTGTTTGGAGTTGGACTTGACCTGTAAGTGAGTATATATGGTAAGCCAGACTCATTGATTGAGTTTTTCACTTTTATTGTAAGCATTACCAGCATCCATAAAAATCAGAGTCAGACTGCATGTGTGTTAGTTAGGTTGTGTGTGAAAAGATTATGTAAAGTGCCATTTTCACAAATACTAATCAGTACTTTTAAAGGTGCCCACTGAAAAATGAAATTCAGAGATAAAGTCATTTTGTTAAGACTATTTTTGTACATATGTTGCCATAACTTGAGCTCATTGAGGTGGGTCAAAATTAGTATCATCAGGTCATTTTTTAAAATAAACCAGCCAGATCTTGCAATTGTTCACTTAAAGACACTGAAAACAGTAGTTACACCATACAGTCATATGGGCACTTTTTAGGCATGAAAATACAAACTTATGCATGTACATCCATACTCCATGGGACTTAGCTTCAGGATAATTTTTTAAAAATTATTTCACTCTGTAATCACACACACATTTACTAGATGTGAAAAAGTCAAACTTATGCATGGAGCTGATATTGACTCTGAAGTCCATCACTCTCCCCAGGGACTTAGCCCCAGGGCCATAATTTGGAAGCTGTTGAGATCATCCTGGCTCTTTTGTAATTATGATATGGTTCTAATGTGCATCCAATTATCATGAGTTCATAAAATGATTTTTTTGTTTAAAAGTGCATGGGTCTCAATTCTTCTGTACCCAGTTTTCTTCCTCGTGGCTTTCTTCAGTGGTTCAAAATATATAGATAATCAAGTATTCATTTATGCAACTAATGATATGATTAATAAATATATTAAGTTACTAAAGTATTATGTTTTGTGTATAGGGAATCTAAAAATATGGCAGTTTTTTTTTTTAACCATTTGATTCTTATATATCTCCCAAATAATGGTCACAAATTAATTTGTGCAAGATAGATAAATTCTTTTTTTAAAAAAAGATATGAAATCAATAAAATATGGTTTGAAATAATGTTTAAATTTTCAGGGGCCTGATCACAAAGTTTGTTTTCACTGTGTCTCTAAATGGTACAGTGACAAGTAAAAGCAAACTCCCATATCTAACCCATGCCAATATTCAGGAAGCAATGAACACTACTAGAGACAGATATAAAGTTCTTGACCTTGATGAAGTGTCAGAAGTCATTCAGTACAATAAACTCTTCAAGATCAATATGAAGCACCCCCTACTGAATGTTGACAGGATGAAATTCCAGGAGCAGTTAACCCAATCATGGAGATCATTCACAAAAGGTATGACTTCAACTTAAGAAATTGTATGACTTATATTTCTTATCCAAAGAAAAGTGTTTTTAAATTTGCAGAAATAAGGCTTTTTACTTTTAAAGCTGTCAGCATTTTAGGAGAAGTCAATTGGGTACCCATAGACCCTAATGATTGGTTACCCAGGTACCCAGTCAAAGGGAAATTATATTAAATATGAACCTGAATTGTTTTGTTGTAACTTCATACATACCACCCCCATCCCAAGGTATAAGCATGATTGTTACTAATATAAGTGGCAGAAAAGCGTAATCTGAGCATAAAAAGAGCAATCAATATATTACATGCCATAATTACAGAAAACCATATGAAAAATGTATATTTATTTTAGCTACTTACCTGGATCTGCAGTTAGTGAAAATTCTTGTCACAAATCAGCTAAATCCACAAAACAAAATAATAAATTATTTATACAAAACATTCACTTTCTAACTTGCCTATATGTTTAACTTTCACTGAAAGATTATAAAGTCAAGTCCACAAATTCTGAATGCTGTATTATATCCCTGTCGAATTCCTCTTTTCAAATTTGTAATGTGCTATTGATATATGTCCTTTTCCTGATACAACATTTTCTTCAGTTTAACAGAATCCCTCTCCTCTGACATTTTTCAGTCATATAACATCCACAAGTCACATTGATGAAGCCTGTTTCACTTAATATTTGGCACCATAGTTTTTTTCGATATAGACTGGCCTGCTTCTTAAGTGTATTAAACTATAATGAATCTGTGGCGCATGGTCTCAAATTCAAGAAACCCATAAGTTTTCTTGGAAATGTGTCATGTACAGTTACTATAAATAGAAGCTAAGGAAATTATTCAGTGTACATAGACAAATGGTCACACACAGCAAAAATACAAAATCAGTAGATGGAGGTCTACAATGGATAAATGCGCAGCAGCCCATAGTCACATGACATGAGCTTCAAACTGTACTCATTATTCTTTGCTTCGCATGTTCGTCATGTCACCAGATATAATCTTTGATCTGAACTTGGAAACAGTTTTGTTTTACATGAACTAAATGGGTACCCACAGCTAATGTTGTTATACAGGTAATTATGAATGGGCAGGTATGGAGTATTTATGCTTATCATTTATACAGTCTATACAGTTTATACACCACCAGATCAAAAGAAAGTTTCTATCAGTTTCTAGGGCTCTGTTAATTATTGTCTTGCCTGCTTTAGCATAGCTGAGACATAGAGGTTACTCATTCTAATTACAGTGATGGGGGTGGCATCAACATTGTTAAAGTTTCTTTCTTTATGGTCATAAGTCCCTAACATTTTGAGTGATTGCTATCATACTTGGACAATATAATCATAATGTGCCAGAAGACTGGGTCTGCAGTTTGTTGGGAGTAATCAGTAGAACAAACAACACAGACCTTGATCTGCTGGTGCATTATGCTATGACAGATCAGTATCTTTGTTGTTTGAAGTTTGATTTCACTTATAAGTAGGTATATAATATAGGAAGCATTGCCATCTTAAACTGAAGAAATTGTTAAATGCTAGGAATTGATATTGTAGGAAAGCTTCAAGGCAACTAAATGTCTTGCTACATATTGGTCTAAAGTTAACATGACTCAACAAACTGTCAATTTTAGGTACATTTATCCTTTCCAGTAATGAGTTGTCTCCCTTAGGCTTGCACTTAATAAACTGGAAACAGTACAAGAGCATGCTCTGAGATTTGTTTATGATGATTACTCAAAGTTACCAAAAAAAATGTCAATCCTGAAGGCGCATACTCCGGTCAGTAGCTCTAGAGACCTTTAAATTTCTAAATAAGTGAGCTCTCAAATGTTTGGATGTTTTGATTTGTTTTAAATACAATAAATACAGTTTTAGATGACATTCAAATATTTTAGATGTCCTTAGCATTAAAACCTGAACATATGGCAAAAAGTCTTTTAGACATACAGTGGCCATTCTGTGGAATGAGCTTCCATATCACTCTAGAGAGGAATCCAATTTGTATTCATCTAGATAGTTCATTTTATCTTAGAAGGGTAAAGACTGTAGATGAAATATTTGCAAATAAAAATACCAGTTCCCCCCCCCCAACACTCTCTTGCCATGATGATGAATATTTGCAAACACAGTGAATACAAATACTGTTATTTGCTTATTTACATATATAGTGCATAAGCTGCAAACATAGTGAAGAAAGAAACATACAACTTTTTTATTTGTCTAGTACAAAAATAATAATAATAACCTAAATTTAGATATGAACTTAATAAACAGAAAATGTTATAAGAACATGGTCCAACTAGGTAATTAAGATAAAAAAAACATGGACTACATTGTTACAGTCTTTTTCCTAAGAGTGTAACTCTTGACTTTGACATGTATACTCGTAGCCTATACTGCTTATTATTTTCACTCCAGCTTCTTCACAAAAGGTCATTTTATTCAGTTCCAAAGTGGATTGGATATTGAGAGAGAAGTCATTTTAGACAGTTTCAGTTGGATAATATCATATTTCATTGAATAATTTCTCTTACAAAAATCACCAACACGTTTGTGAATCACCCCTCTGGAAAACATTTGTTTGCATGATGTGTGACTTATTTTTGTTGCACCATATGTCTCTGTCAGTCAAATGCTCATTAACCATTCTAGCTAAACAATCAGTCTCCATCATTCATATGCTCATCTATAAAATGCACATAAACTTACAACCAGGAACATGATGGTCGTAGAGACGCATGAAATTTGCACCAATTATTTTAAACAACTTGCCATGTGGACACAGCCTAGATTGATCCCAGTTACATTGGTTGTTTCATCATTATACTCAGTATGGATCAGCTTGGTTACTGAAAACAAAAATATGGAAAATACTTCATTAAAAAAGAAAAAAATATGTTTAGACAAGTTCTGCTGTCTAATGACAGCTTCATTTCTTGTTTGATGCATATTTACTATAATCTATTGATTACCGTATATACTCACTTATAAATCAAGTCCAACTGCAAACTGCACAGACCCAGCTTTATTGTCACATAATGCACTGGCAGATCTGGATCTATTAGTAAACAGTGAAACAAACAATATAAACCCTGATCTGATGGTGCATTATGTGATGATAGATCAGGGTCTATCTTGTAGCCAGTTGGACTTAATTTGTAATCCAGTATACCTATATAATATTACAGTCTAACCATAATTTTAAATTTATCCATTTGTCTTTCTAAGCTATGTTTCTAATGAACTGCTTTGACTCTCAGTTTCAGCCATTTCAATAGAAATTATTTTCCAAGAGGAGAAAATAAACACTAAAACAAGGTGAGGACATTGATTTTTGTTCTTGAACCTCCATGTAGATAATAGTTCAACATAGGAATCACATTTCCAGTGGTGGATTTTCATTGTCCAAGACTTTAATAATTTTTTTAAAAAAGTTTTGTGTTAAAGATTTTGTAAATCGTAAGCACTGTATGTTATGTATATCTATATTGTGAGCTTGGCTTTTGTCCATAACTGAGGGCTGTGGAGCTTTTGCCTTCCTGACTTCTGTCATGATTATAAGTGATAAACAATATTCTTATTAAAATTTGAGTTCAAGGTCAGTTTTGTTTACAGTTTAACTAGCTTTTTCCGTTGGAAATCTATTGTATCAAAGGCAAAATGTAATTTTTATATACAGAGGTTTGATAAACAAATTTTTCATTCTTTTTTATGATCATTCTCTGGAATCATGTATAGTTTTGTTCAGATATAATTTGAAAGGTATTATTTATTTGAATTATTCATTGGAATTGCAAAATGCTCATCACCTCTTTGGACTAAAACACTGCTTTGGGATTATTGAGAACTCATTCATAGACATTATGGATTTATCATTGTGGTATATCAGGACATTCTAGAGTATTGGTACATTGGGGCATTAAAGACTGTTGAAATTGATTCAGAACATTCTTTACTTTTGGACTTGTGATAGGACACTTAGGATTGTTTGGAATATAATTCACAATACTGTAAGTGTCTCGTAAATTTTAACTTTATAACTTACAGAAATTATTTGTTTCTTTTACTAAACTTGATGGTTTTGCTTCCTTTCTGTTATATAGTTTAAGATCATAGAGTCGTAACACTGTTAAAAATACATTATTGCATGGTATTTTGGTGAGACGTACCCTTCTGTTGAACCTCTGTTCTTTATTTTTTACATTTATTTTTCAAACTTTAGTTAATTTTTTTTTATATTATTTACTTTCTTATGTTTGCCATGACACATATTGATTGCTTCTTCATGACATGTATTAATTGCTTCATGACATGTATTGACTGCTTCTTCATGACATGCATTGATTGCTTCATGGCATGCATTGATTGTTTCATGACATGCATTGATTGCTCCATGACATGCATTGATTGCTCCATGCATTGATTGCTCCATGACATGCATTGATTGCTTCATGACATGTATTGATAGCTTCATGACTGTATTGATTGCTCCGTGACATGTATTGATTGCTCCATGACATGCATTGATGGCTTCATGACATATATTAATTGATTCATTACATATATTGATTGCTCCATGACATGTATTAAGTGCTTCATGACATGTATTAATTGTTTCATGACATGCATTGATTGCTTCATGACATGCATTGATGGTTTCATCACATGCATTGATGGCTTCATGAGATATAGCGATTGCTCCATGACATGTATTGAATGCGTCATGACATGTATTAATTGCTTCATGGCATGTATTGACTGCTTCTTCATGACATGTATTGACTGCTTCTTCATGACATGTATTGATTGTTTCATGACATGCATTAATTGCTTCATGACATGTATTGACCGCTTCTTCATGACGTGTATTGACTGCTTCTTCATGACATACATTGATTGCTTCATGACATGCATTGATTGTTTCATGACATGCATTGATTGCTTCATGACATGCATTGATGGCTTCATCACATGCATTGATGGCTTCATGACATATAGCGATTGCTCCATGACATGTATTGAATGCTTCATGACATGTATTAATTGCTTCATGGCATGTATTGACTGTTTCTTCATGACATGTATTAACTGCTTCTTCATGACATGTATTGATTGTTTCATGACATGCATTAATTGCTCCATGACATGTATTGACCGCTTCTTCATGACGTGTATTGACTGCTTCTTCATGACATACATTGATTGCTTCATGACATGCATTGATTGTTTCATGACATGCATTGATTGCTTCATGACATGCATTGATGGCTTCATTACATATATTGGTTGCTCCATGACATGTATTGATTGCTCCATGACATGTATTGAATGCTTCATGACATGTATTCATTGCTTTATGACATGTATTCATTGCTTGTCCTGTCAACTGAGGGAGCCGCTGTAGCTCAGTTGGTAGAGCCAGACTTGTAATCCAATGGTAGTTCAATATCTACCCATGTCACCTGCCTCTGTGTGTCCTTGTGAGAGGCACTTAGGTCCCATTTCATCTGCATGATATGGCTAATAATGTGTTAAAAGTTGTGGTATACTTCCTCCACATATCCCCAAATCATGTAAACTGCCCTGTTTAAGCAGAAAAGTTACTTTCATGAAGTTTTAAGAATTTTCATAAAATATTTAAATTTCTTTGTGTTTTTGGAGGTCAGAGATTTACATTTGTACATTCTATGATATAGTACCCAAGCATGCATAAACACCTATTGTTTTTCTTTTATTTTTTTGTCACAGTGAAATGTTATGGCAGTTGCATTATTCTGTCAAGAATGGTTCTTTGGTGCACTACGCTGATGAACAGGATGATATAGCTGATGAAGAGCTGAGGAAGGGACTCAGCCTGAATGTAACTGGTACCTCAGCTTCATACAGCAGTTATGTTGAGTGGAGTAAAATTCTGACCACAGTCCGCAATATAGAACTGTTCTCCATTTATGTTCAGGATAGGGTTGCTACTGATGATTTCAATAAATTTGAAAACAGTCTAATAAATGTTTGGAATAAAAATGGTACTGAGCATGGTGAGCAGAAGGTTCAGTCTGCTTCGATCATTCGCACTGAAGAGGTTGTTAATGACAAATTGTAAGTATTTATAAATGGTATCATGAAATTTCATTCAGTTACGGTACCTTATACTTAGGAAAATACTGTACTTGTATGTTATGCATTCAATGAGAGATGTAAAAAATAATTGTATGGTATGCATTCTTTGAGAGATGTAAAAAATAATTCTTAAAGCTGCATTCCTTAGCAGAAAGTCATAATTTTACCTGTTTAATGGCATGATGATTTATTTTCTGTCTATTATGAACAATAATGAAACTAGTTGGCAAAAATTTACACCAGAGAGAAAAAAGGGAAAGTCATGGGGTCCATATCTCTGTTAGGCAGATGAGATAGCATGGAATTAGGGTTAAGTGATTTCCAGGACACTGTTCATAATTTAGGCATGAACAAACAGATGAAATGATCAGCATGGCATTTACAATTGTACTCATTTACAATTGGCAAAATCAGGTGTGGTGTATGTTATGTCACTGTCTCAGTGTCACTTGAAGATTTGGGCCCAAGGTAAAACATCTTCTGTTTCAACAGTTGTATTAAATCACATTGAAAACTAAAGCAATCATCAGGACACATGTTTACAAGCTGGAAAATCAGGTCTCATCAACAAAACTGTGTGTATTGAATACTATATTGATTCTGTGACACAGCCGCTTCCCAGGCACAAAATAAGTCAAACTGGACAGTCTTGAGTGGCTAGATTTTGTTGGTAATACAATCACTTTACAAAGTTTTGAGCTTCAGTGAATACACTCATCATATTAGATACAGACTGGTTTGGGGAGGGATTACAACTTTAAGAAACACAAAACATTGATAATATGATGTCAAAGTTAGTTCTTTCTTGCAAAAATACTGTTTATGATTTCTGGTATGTAATACTCTTTGTGCCTCTTCTTCCATCAGTTACAGAGAAAATGTGTTCTGTGCTAGAAACAATGCAAAATAATTAAAGAGTTTCATTAATATTAGTCCTCTATGTTGCATATACCTTTGTGTTGAATACACCTTTATGTTGAATATACATTTATATTGAATATACCTTTATATTGAATATACCTTTATGTTGAATATACCTTTATATTGAATATACATTTATATTGAATATACCTTTATATTGAATATACCTTTAGATACTGGACATAATCTCAATTCAGATGCGTGACTTTCAAATGTAGGCTATTGTCCCGTGTCCAGTAGTTTAAAAGTCAATTGTAGTTAGATTCAATCATTCATCCCATCATAGCCATCCAATGTATTTAAGTTGTCTCAAAGCCTGTGTAATAAGAAATGTTTTGGAATATGCAGTTAACCTTGACTGTAATAAACTTGGAAACAACCTTGATTGTAAAGAGCTTGGGAACAACACATTTTCCAGTAATACAAAGAACAATTTTTTCAGGTCCCAAGATCCTACCTTCTAATCACTACAAACCTTTTATTAAAATAGCAAACTCTGAAACGGCAAAAATTGGAAAAAATAGGGAGCATAAAATTATGTCTGTTGAATTAGTTATGTGACCAATAATAAATTAGTAGTTTACATATCAAAATAAAAACATGTGTGAGTTGTCATTAATTGAAAGAGGAAATTGAATACCAACTTTTTTTGTCCTGATATGAATTCAGGTACTGGTTTCTCATTTCCTGGAGAAACTCGCATTCTTCAGATAAAAATAATTCCCAGTGAAATAATCAACATATTGGCTTGCTTATAGTAGTATACAGATTATTGCTGAAAGTGCATCTAAGTTTTCTTGGAGAATGAAAATACCAAAGGTTAGAAGCCAGAATTTTCTGAATGTCTAAATTAGTTCATTATACCTGAGGTTGTTGATAATCTTGTTATTTACAACACATTTTGTCTTAACACAGAAAATATACTGTATTATTGTTGTACCTTTTGTCTTTAAAATCAACCTTTGTACTTCACATTGACTTTTTACCAAAAAAACAAAGATTTTTTTCATTTGATTGGACATGAGGAAGGACAGATGGACAATTATATTAACTTCAGAAAGATCATATCTATTATCAGAGTCAGTGGAGGATAAGCAAGTTAGTCATCCTTTTGTTAAATAACTAATACTAACAGGTTATTATTTGTACTGTCTGATATCTATAAGAAACACCCTGACAGGAGTATTGCTAATTTAAAATATCTAAATTTCTAGCAAATATAACAGTCTGAGAATAGATGTCAGTTTTTTATTAATGAAAGTCATATAGCTGCTTACCTCTTCCAAAAACCACCTGCTTGTAGCAACAAAATGTGCCTATGGTCATCCCTTTCAGGATAATAAACCATTTCCTTTTGGAATATCCACTTTATACAAGACAAAAATGGGCACTGTGCTGTTTTCACTTTCTTTCACTGCATTTGGGACAAAATTATCCTTCCCTTAAGCTCAGAATCCCTATTCCATCCAAACAAATCAGCTGATGGAAAATGAAAATGAATAAATATGTCACTTTATTTTGAGGTAAATACATGAATCTGTTAGGTGTACTTCATAATATATTTATCTTAATTTGCAATATTCTTCCTAATAACACTTTGTAATCATTAAACATGACCATATTTTCTACACTTTAATCATACTTACATTCACATCATATGTAAATTCTTTTAATCGATGAGAGATACTTTTCTATCAAAATATGGTACATCATCAGGCATAATGTCATTTTCTCTTAAAGGACTACATCTATTTTTATTTGAAATTAACACCCACCCCATTATTAGATCCATTCTATTCTACATGCATTTATGTTACATGACAAATTTTTCAGGTCATAAATAAAAAAGGAATTTAGCTGTAAAACAATCTATCTGCCTGAAAATATTTGAATTCTGAAAATCATTGAATAGATTCTGTTACACTTTTAATGATCATTAATGTTACATGTTACCATTATTATTATTATTATTACTATTATTATTATTATTATTATTATTACTATTATTATCTCTAGCAAGATAAATCTAGTAGCATCAACATATTAATATACATTTTTTTATATGATAATTCCTGGCAAAATACAGGTATCAAATGCAACAGAGAGGATACCATATATACTCACTTATAAGTCAAGTCCAACTGCAAACTGCACAGCCTCAGATCTGCTGTCGGATAATGTGCTGACAGATCTGGGTCTGTGCAGTTTGTTAGAAGTAATCAGTAGAACAAATAACATAGACCCTGAACTGCAGGTGCATTATGCTATGGCAGATCAAGATCTTTGTTGTTTGTAGTTTGACTCGACTTCCAAGTGAGTACATATGGTATATATATATATATGTACGTATATATATATATATATATATATATATATATATATATATATATATATATATATAAACATGACTTGATCCTGATTCTGTCAAAATTGGAATGGTAAATAAATAAATTAAATATACAGAAAAGTAATTTTAAGGTCTTAAGTGATTAATTATAAATGTGTTTTATTGTAACTTTGATTGGTTTAATGCCAGGGGAGATGTTGTTGGGGTAGAGATGCATTATAATTTTTTTATGGTAAATTTGATTGGTTGAATGCAAGGGGATATGTTATTGGTTAAGAGATTCATTATAAATGTGTTGTATTGTAAATCTGATCGGTTGAATGCTAGGGTAGATTTGATTGGTTGAATGCCAGGGGAGATGTTATTTCCATTAAATGGGTAACATACTTGAAGGTTATCTGTTTTTACATTGATGAGAAAAAGTAACTTTTATTTAATATTTTTGTAATTTTTAAGGCAATATGCTTGGAAGCTATCTTACACACTGACGACAAAGGAGAATGTTTCTGAAATGACTGCCAGAAACACCAAGGACCTATCTTTTGAGATGATTGCAGGTGATTTCCAGATTAACAGTACAAGTGGTCAGTCCTACAAGCTTGTCAATGTCGAAAATGGACTTCAGCTGACCAAGACATTCCAGGTGGTCTTGTCAAGACAACTGTACAAAGTTGACACCCAGAATTTCACAGCTGCATTCAAGAACAGTGTGGCACACTTTGTTAATGGTGAGTTTACAGTCATTGCAGAAATAGGAATTTGATGTCCTTGACAGATAAAACAAGTATTGACTTTTGTTTGCAATTCTGATTGTACGGTCAACATTTTAAAATATTCTCATTATCAATAAGCTAATACATTTACAAAAGAAACCAGGAGATCAGATATACCATGAGAAAAGTTTTAAAAACAAACATTTTCAGATGTATACACAATAGAACTTAGCAGATGAATAAATTTGTCCATTATGGCTATGTGCGATTCGGAGTTGTTGAATATAAAGTGAATTTCATTTGACTTTAGAAGAGAAATTTGTAAATAATGTCCATTATTACAGACACCATTTTAAAAATTTTAAAATGGGAATTCAAGGAAGCAATAAAAGTTAAATCTTGAAGCTGCCATTATTTTTTAAAACTTAAGCAGAGCTACATATTATCAAAGTTTCTGCCCTTACTTTATATATGGATATATGGATCTATGGAGGGTTATGATAATGTTACCCATATCAGTTCATCTCATCAAATCATGCTGCACACAATTTTTTTGTACCACTCAATATCTTTTAAGGGATTTCATGGATTGAAACCAAATTTGCCATGAGGCTTTACATGAAATTGCCATGAGGCTTTACATGGAAAATATGTCAAAGACTGTTTCTGTTTTAGGTAATCTCCAAGATTTGACCTTGATGTTGGTGCACAGAGAGAGTGTGTACTCTGTCAGTACAGGGTAAGGAACGATGCCATAAATATATACAAATATTCAAATCATGAAATTATGATTCTATAAAATTTCTAAATTAATAAACAAAAAGTTATTTATCCTGTAATAAATCACATGTTTATGTAGCAAAGATCATGAGAGGCCAGTTCATTGTTGTAAACCTTAACTGAGTGAGTATAATGGAGGATTAAAACTGCACAATCATATTTAAAACACCATACAAGCAGTGGATTGTATAATGTAATGATATTCATCATTCCATCTATACATGTCTGTACATCTGTTTTTGCAAAATAACTTTAGTTTACAGCAACATCATTTACTGAAGTTTGTTGATGACTTGCATTTGGGGTTAGGAAAAGCCTATTGATTTGGGGACCAAAACATCCAAATTCATGATCACTATGACTGAAAGAAGAATAATGGTTTCTGCATGATACTTGGGTAAGGAAAAAGTCTATCAATTTGGGGGTCAAAAGATCAAAGGTAAAAGTCACTTACTGAAAAGAAAAATGGTTTCTGTACAATGACGTTTTAATCACAGAACTGGACTAAACATTGTGTATAGCTTGCACTTGGGGTAAGGAAGAAGCCTGTTGGTCTGAAGTAAAAAATCAAATGTCAAAGCCACTGGAGGAGATAAATCAAAACTGGCTTTTGCACAAAAGCAACTTCCCAACATTTTATCTTCATCAACTCTTTTGATGGTTTACACTTTGTGTAAGGAAAAATCCTTCTGATTTTAAGGTCAAAAGGTCAAAGTCATGGTCACTGTTACTTAAATAGGAAAAAATTAATTTTACATAATAATTTTTTGTTCTAGAAATATACCTTGACCAAAGTGAGTGGAATGCTTGCACTTAAGGAAGTGGCCTATTGATTTTGGGTTAAAAAGCCAATGGTCAGAGTCATTGTGGCTTTTTTCACAGTAACTTGCTTCATAACAAGTTCATGGACCAAACTTCATGGATGGTTTGCATTTAGGTTAGAAAGAAACCTATAGATTTTGGGGTCTAAAGTTATTGCCATGGTATGGATCAAGGTCATTGCGACTCATTAGCCAATATTCTCCTGAGTCAACCAAACTGTGTTAGTGATGCATATAAGACTATTAAATATGAAACATGTATGCAAATTTTATATGGTAAAATTGATGAGGTAAATTTTACATATCAGACTGGAGGGAGAAAACATAAAAATTTATAGTGCATACAGTAGATTGTTATATGCAGACTTATGTATGTTTTTGATCTATTGTGATAATCCTTGCTGTAGTTGTCATTGTAGTAGTTGTCGTTGTTGTTGTTTATAAGTTTTAGAATTGGTCAAGGCTTTGGTTCATTTTTCACTCTATGATCAAAAGTCCCAACTGCTGGGGGGGATAGTTGTTTTATTTGGACTGTAAAATAGAAATGCTATCCCCTTTCCTATCCAACCTTTAACCCCTAGGCAAGATCAAGATTATTTCAAAATCTTGGTTTAGGTTGTTCTAAATGAATTCAGAATGTAGAATCAGTAGGCACACCCTTCATATTAATTTGTTGTCCTCCCTCTCACCATTTAGCAAGGTCAACTACCTGGAATCATTTCATTTGCTACATTTACGACACTCAGGCTTCTGTGAAGGACATTCATGCCAGACTACACTTACTAGAATGGTGGATGATTGGTAGCAGCAATAAATCAAGGCAACCTTGTAGGCACAGTGTTTCTTGACCTTTCAAAGGCTTTTGACCTTGTAAATCACAAAATACTTCTGGAAAAGCTCAGCATATATCAAGTTAACCATGAAAGCTTAACTTGGTTTCAATCCTATCTTGAAGACAGACAACAAGAAGTTTCTATTTTAAATAAACTTCAGATAAGAAACTGATAAAGTCAGGTGTTCCACAAGGATCAATTCTTGGACCATTACTCTTTCTGCTGTACATCAATGATTTACCATATCACATTGAGCTATCCACCACCAACATGTTTGCAGATGATACAACATTATATAACATTGGATTAACAGGCCATGAGATTAGCACTAAATTAAGTAAAGATTTGGTAAAAATAAATAACTGGTGTGAACATGATGGTATGAAGATAAATGTTGCCAAATCAAAAGCCATAATGATAGGTAGATGAGCAAGAGTAAAAGTTGAGAAAAATAATTTTCAAGGTAATGATAAAAGGAATGGATATACAACAGTCTGAAAATGAAAAACTACTTGGCATCATGATAGACTATATCTTGTGCAGGAAAATAAAAGTTGATAAGGTAAATTATAAAAGTTAATTCACTGCTTTATTTGTTGAACAGAATAAAATCTTATCTCCTCAAGAACAGAGAAAGATAGTCTACAACGCATGTATCATGCGACACCTAGAATATTGTTGTTCTGTCTGGGGTAATAGTAATATACAAAAATCAGGAAAGATTATTGAAATTTCAAAAAAGAGCAGCTAGAGTTATTCTTGATGCTGATTTAGATACACCATCAACAAACCTTTTTAAAACTCTACATTGGCTTCCATTTCAGCAGAAAACTCAGTTTCAGAAAGGTTTACTAGTCTATAAATCCTTACATGGTTTGGCTCCTGATTATCTTAAATGTAATTTTAAATCTGTTAAAAATATACATATGTATGAACTAAGATCCATCTCAAACAACAAGTTCTATTTACCTAAAACAAATTCAGAGTTTTATAAAAAGAGTTTTTCTATTTCTGGAGCCAAACTATGGAATTCCATACCACCTTATATAAAGTCAGCTGACACATGCCAAGCTTTTAAAAAGCTTCTTAGTTAATGTCTACAGAAACAATCATTTGTATGATTTGTTTAATTTAGTACTACTACTTTTTACAACATTGTTATCATGTACTCACCTATAATGTTATACACATGTTCGCTACTACTATCTGTATGAATCCTGTATGTACTTGACCTAAAAGCCTTGTACATATTTTATTGTAGTAGTAGATTAATTGTCTAGGTTTTAACAGCATTTGTTGTCTAAAGACACCTCAGCTTGTAAAAATTACACATTATATATATAATATATATATATTTGTACAAGGCCTCATGGAAGATTGATCAGTTGACCAAATGAGCTTCTTCATTAAATAAAGTCATTATTATTACCATTGTTATTATTATTATTATTATTATTATTATTATTATTATTATTATTATTATTATAGCATCATTTGCAAGTGAAAACATGCTTGTATCTGTATCAGGAAGAGAAGCAGATGAGATTTATAATTCCTTGGAATTTCTTGTTTTTACTCTTTTTCTTAATCTAAATCAGGGATTCTCTCATATCTATGATGGAAATATCACATGCATGAAGTTGTTGGTGGTGGTAGTATAATGTTCACTCTATAAGAATGTTCCTGGGAGCCATGTAAGTGACCCATGAAATAAGTTTAGCTAGCTGTATTGAGCAATAATTCAACAAGGTTGTACCCTGATAGAGGAATAAAATGCAAAATTATAGTATTAAATGATGTGACATCATGGCTAGTTCTTAAGACACAAAAATAAAAAGTGAAATAAATTAACTAGCACTGATAAGA